>JAFJYH010000085.1:0-142852 GCA_017365405.1 Cadophora malorum
CCCCCCCCCCTTCCTCTTTGCCCGTTCCCATCCACCAAACGTCAGGACTTCTCCCACAACACAGCATCAGACAACAAGCTCTGCTCGCGAATCTACAACTCAATCTTTCTTCAATCAGCGAAACATTCTGGAAGCTTCTCAAGTTTCCCCTTTTTCGTTGCCTCGGAGTCCAGAATAGCAGATGGAGATTTGTCAAAAGAGATTGTGTCGGTCTTCAAAATTGAATTGGCTGGAGGCGATTGCATGAACGGTTCGCCCATGAACGGTTTCGGCGAAGGTGGTGTTATTGTCGGCGCTCGGATGGATTCGAATCCCGAATGAGTGCTTGCAATAGCGATCACAGAAGAAGGCTTGCGACTTGGAATAACTGTGGGCAGGATGTCGAGAGGATCGTGCTCTTCCCCGTTGACCGACTCATACTCCAACGCCTTTACGAGCTTGTATATGATCACAGAAAGCATAACGCCGGCGGTTGGTCCAACCCAGTATATCCAGTGGTAACTGGTGAAGGAGTTGTTGACGATGCATGGGGCCAGAGAGCGAATGGGATTTAACGATCCACCAGTCCAGAACAGACCTGAGAGAGAATTAGTGCAAAATGTTATAAATGCCTCGGACAATACTCACCAACGAGTTCCGCGACGAAATATGATAGGCCAATTCCGAGGGGAGCAAGATACGTGGCAGCGTGCTGTTCTGCTGCGAGCATGAAGATCACGAAAGTCAATTGAGCTGTCAACAACATCTCAATGACAACACCCTGGGCAGGGCTGGTCCCACCTCCCAGAGTTGTGGCTGTGTTCAAACCACCATTAAAAAGACCATAGACTGTGTATGAGGCTGCAATGGTTGCGGCTGTCTGAGCGACACACAGAAGAGCGCATCTTGCCCAGGTGATTGCGCCGATGAGCGCCATGCCGAGCGATATCTACCATATCAGCTGATGCCCTGGGTCAGTCAAAGGCTCGTATCCTTACCACGGGATTGAACAACCCTCCACTTATGCGGAAGAATGTCCATGCGGTGACTGCTAAACTGAATCCAGCGGCTAAAGAAGCATAGAGCAATTGTGCAGGGGAAGCAGCTGGCGGCGCAGTCGAGACACCTTCTGCTTGGATCTTGTTGGAAGATGCACCAGCAACCTCGACACCCGCGAAGGCCAGGAAGACGAAAATGAGAGTGCCAAGGAATTCGCCGATGACTGCTACGACATGGCCACGAGCTGAGGGATGGACGAGTTCGAACAGAGTTCGAAAAATATGCTTGAGAGGGTCAACGCGCGAAAGGTTTGTTCCCTCGCGACTGAGGTTCATGGTAGGAGCGCGGACCAAGGAGCCCAGTCTGTTATCGGCCAACGCGGGCACTAATCGGGAGTCCATCGTGTTTCTGATAAAACGACAGGAGATCTAGGGAGGCGGTAGATGATGCTTAGGTAGTAATGATGACTTTGATGGATGAGTGTACTTGAATTGATGAGGAGTTCACAACTTGCGACATGAGAAAATCTGGAGATTGGCACCTCAAAAGTCCATCGTCCCTTCCAGACTTTGATATGATATCCCTACTTCCATCAATTTTCTATGACAAGAGCCTCTGGCTCGATTTTCCTTGTAGAACGATCATCGCACCTGCCACTCATTGTTGACGGGGGCTCGCTTAGCTATGAGCAGAACATACTCCCTCAGCAACAAAATTCACCTTGAGAGATATAAACAAAGCCCGCTTAATATGCACGAAGAGATGATCATCTTGAATTTCTATAGCTTAGGCTCTATATCCTTCTTGTATAGCTCCTCCACCCACTTCAGAAACAACTCAATCGTCTTCTGATCTCCCGGCGGGCTCAACTGACTCCCGTATATTCCCGACATGCCTCCAACACGATCGATAAACCACATCAAATTTGGGTATCCACCCCAGAGCATGGTTCCTTTCCTTCTACTTCCAGCATCCTCCATTGTCATCATTCCGCCCAGGCCCCAATCAACTTTAGTCCCGAGAGGCAGCCCACCAAGGGCCTGGTTCATTTCAGGCAGCTTCAAGATCTCCATCAGTGTCGCCTGTGCAGCGTCTGTCAGCTGCGGCTTGAACATCTCCTTCACAGTCTCCGTTTTCAATAAGATCCCATCGTCAGCCAAAATGCTCTGCAGCACTTTCTGGTAATCAAGTGGTGCACCATATCCACCTGCGCCACCCGCACACTGCTCAGCACCACTATTCCAGATCTCTTTGCCCTCTCTGTGCACTATCTTGCCATTTGGATCTGCCGCTGTACCAAACATAGTGACACCGCCCTCGCGGTCACTCATATCGGTCATCTTGGTCATGATATCGGGCTTCACTCGCGGAAAGAAAGAAAAGCTCTTGACTCCTAGCGGACCCCAGATGTGCTGCTGTTGGTAAGCTTCGAGAGACATATTGGTAACGCGCTCGACCATCCAGCCCGCCCAGTCAATCCCTACGCCGTATTCCCAGGCTTCACCTGGGGCGAAGAGAAGGGGGAAGAAGAAGGCTTCTTTGAGGTCTTGCTTAATGTTTAGGTCTGGTGTTTGCTTCTGCCATTTTCGATAGCGGGCCAGAACTGGACCTGAGGAAGGTGAGTCGTTAGCTCGAGTCGGACTTTGCTCACGGCGTGTGAATTACTTACTGAAGAAGTCGTATGAGAGGCCCGAAGAATGGGTGAGCAGATGTCTGAACAAACAGTAAGCGCTGTCTAAATTTTGCGAGAGTTGATGAGAACCCACCTGAGTGTAATGGCTTTCAGATTGTCTACCAAAACCGGCGTATCGTTCCCATTCCCATCCTCTTCAAACCCACTCAAGATCTTCAAGCCCTTCAACTCAGGCAAGATATCCGTGACGTCCTCATCAAGGTTCAACAGTCCACGTTCAACACATTGCAGCGCCGCTATGGTGGTAGGCAGTTTAGTACATGAAGCTAGCCACATGGTAGCATCGAGCTTCATTGGATCAGGATTGCTGGGATCCTTGAGCGAGTGATATCCGAAGGCTTTCTCATACCGGAATCTGCCTGGGGAATGTTAGCTACTTCGCACGACATGGACGACTAGTGGTTACTTGCCTTCTCTATCACCAGCAACCAGAACTGCACCTGGAATCTCTCCATTCTGAACGGCCTCCTGCATCCTCTTCTCGAAAGTTTGACCTGCCATCTTGGACTCGTAAATGTACTCGGGGATCTCCAAGAGGACAGCAGCCTTTTCCAAAGTCCTCAAAGTGAATGATATCTTCTTCAAAAAGGGTAGTCTAATCAACCTTGTGAGGAATCAGCGCAAACAAAATAAGGAGAAGGAATTGTGTTGATCTCGAATGAAACTTCAAAAGATGTAGGAGACCCCGCATACTAAATAGTAAATAGTTTTCAACCCCTCCATCCATCCCATCAAACCGACCTCCGTCACCTCCCCGGGCAGGAAGCATGATGATCCAGGAACCCTCATGCATCGAGCCTCGGCTCGCTTCCCAGCCTGCCAGCCTCGCTCTAACAACTTACCCGTGAGCTAAATCAACAGCGGCCTGCACACTATTTCTGCACGCCCCAGCCAATCATATTTCTGCAACGCCTCGAACTGGCACTTTGCCAGCCTTGTAACGGAGTTCCGGAGACTTAACATCCCGGAGAGTATTCATGTTTCTGCACGATATTTTGACAATTCAATGGGCGCGGTGAGTAAGTTGCTGAGGCTAAGGCCGAGATGATCCAATTCGACATACCCGCAATTGCTTTGCCGCAAAGATATGAGCTTCGTGTGTGGATCTGAAGCATGGAAACAACGCCTTGGTATTGCACTGCGGCCGTAACTGAAGGGAAACATATAGGTTCGGGGTGCTGGTTGTCAGCCTTGCAGCTTTTGAAAGCATTGTGACTGTACGACTGTACTGTATCGCCGTCTCAAGAGTCAAGCGAGATGAAAGTTGGGGTACTGATGGTGGATCCTACCGCTACATAAGCCTCTGAGAAACCAATTGGACAACTTTATTCTCCATGGTTAGTGGGTATGCTCGCTGTTAGTCCATTGAAGAGATGGAGTGAGTAGGTCGCAGGGGGTTATGTCCGATAATGTGAACGCCGAAAATATACTCCTTAGGCGATAAGATGAAGTGAGATGCTGTGCCACTGTTAGAGGGCTTCATCTTGCCTTGATGCAACTCTGGAAGAGTCACTCACCGAATGAAGCTCCACCAGCAGATACCTGTTTCCAGATGTTCATTGAGATCCCACTTCTGCGACGATCCAGCTAAACTGAATTCACACAACATACGGGAAGACGTGATGGGCGGCCGTGATCATCAAAGTCTCCATTTCTACCATTGAAAGAAGAAACGTCTAATCCAGATAAGAATATTACTGTACATCGATTTCCCAGGTCCCTCAAAACGCCTTGCCAATGCTCACTCGAATCTCGAATCACTAATACTAACATAAATACCACACACCCTGTTGGTCCTAGTAATAGAAGTACACTCTAACCCATTCCGACATATTTGAACCAGTTCGGCCGACAATCTTCTTTCATCAGCCAGGACTCGCCGTCTGTGAAGCGGCCGGTCATGCAGCCCTTGCACTTTGGCGAGTTGGGGCAATTGAAGTAGGGAATGTGTTGGTAGCCGATATCACGGAACCTGGTTACTCGTTAGTTTTGCAATCCGCAATTGATCGGAAGGGAAGCCTACCAATGGATCTTGCTCGAGTCCTCGAACAGTCCTAGAGCAATACTGTGCACAGGTGCGTCTCCCCATCTCTCGTAGAAAAATCCACCGGCACGATCTAGATGATTGAAATAATCCTCGTATGCTTGACTTCTCCAGAAACTCATGTCCGCAATCTCAAAGTTGGACCAGAAATGGCATGTGGAGTATCCGTTTGCTTTCATGTTGTGCTCGGGCCTCCTGGTTGCATCTGATAACCACTGCATTGCATTGTTGTCATGAAGGTATTCGGGGTGGGCAGCGACGAACTTCGTGGTTTCAGGCCACAGCGTAGGGATCGATTGCGGCGCATCGTACAGGTTGATCGTGAAGCCGTACGTTTTGTTGTGGTCTTGCATGTATCGGAAAACATCGTAGTCCACATCGCAGAAGAAATGGACCTTTGGCTCAACTCGCCAGTAGTACTGTGTGTTCGCAAGCGCAGGGTGCTTGTAGAAAAGACCGCTGTTCCAACGGCACATTTGATGGTAGGACTTCATAGCTCCGTATTGAATATCGTTCTCCTTCAGGATCTTGGCCGATTCTTGGAAAAGCTCCTCGTCGATCCATGATGGGACATCCCAATGTTCTTTAGGGATAGTTTCTAGACATGTTGTCAATAAAGTCCCCAGCCCAAGCTCCTATCCAACATACCATATATACACTCTGCTTTTGTCTCTGCTTTCGTGCGCCTCTTGAACTCGTCCGAGAATGGTACATCATTGAAGAAGGTCCATGGGTAGTTGAATTTTGAGTTCCACGTTCTCTCGAGATCTCGCATGGCTTGTACCATGCCATCAACCTCCTCGTTTCGAACCAACGATAGGAGCGTCGCATTGATACGATTCGACCCTTCGGCACCCAGTCCATATCCTTTATCTGCCCTCCACAGCAGTCCTTCAGGTTCGTCGGTAACTATATCGTGTGTTAGCTAAAGTGCACTCGTCCTAGACGCAAGTGAGTGCATACGATCCAGGTTGGGATCTCTGTCCATATTCTTGAGGGTATCGCCAGGACCTTTGGGATACTTCGTCGGCCCGAATATCTGGTATAAGAAAAATATCCATAGTCCTATAGCTGCCAGGCCCAGCACCCTAATTGGTTTCGCTATCGCCATGATGGTTGGAGAGGAGAGGAGTGTTGTATCTCTCCAACAAAAAAGCTGCTCCTGTGCCTCGAATGCGCCGCGTATCAGGGTCAGAACCTCGATCCCCTTAACGGAACTTCCCGCAATCTCATCAACATGTGTAAATGCCTCAGGCAGAAACATTTACTCTGCACCACGGCGCGTCTCCCAGGCGCGTATTTTGTCAACACAGCAGAACGAGCTATCTGCAGGATCATTTTTGTTGATGTACTATCGCAATGGCGCATCTTGCAAAACTGGGTGGTTTGACTGATGAGCTCGTGGAGTTAATCACCTCTACAACCGCGAAAGTAAACAACTTCCTGCAAACAGAGCCTCACTTCATGCTCTCAACCTTTTGCTAATAAAAGCCCTAGTCAAACCAAGCAAGATTCAGTGTACATCGTGAAAGTGCCCTGCGAGCTCTACGATCCAGTAACTACCCCCGAACAAATCAATTCGATGTCACCAGCCAACTCGAAGGTCTGGAGGAGAAGTTACGAGTGTACAATGAAGACCCATTGGCAGATGCATTACGAGAACGACTCGACAAATTGACAGCTTTGCAAGTGAAATGGACTCCAGAGATTTTGCATCTGCTTCTTGAGCTGTCTGATCAGCCAGTCTCGAAGTCGAAGTTGGAGAGATTGCATTTCCTGAAGCAGCCCGAACCAGACGCAGGACCGATTTTGAAATGGAAGGACCTTGTCGCAGAAGATCCTCTATTACGAGAGAAGAGCGTATGGAGGAATGTCGACTTTGCGGCCGAAGATTCGGAGGGCGAAGATTGGTATGAAGATTCCCGATCCGACATTTCAGTACATTCGGGTACAACTGCGCAGTCCAGTGTGGAAGACGAGTTCAGTAGGCGTCCTGAGGACCACGCGATTGACACTGTCGACAAATCCGGCTTTGAAGAACTACGTAAGCAGCAATTTTGGCAAAAGACACCAAATGTATCCGGGGTAATATTGGAAACTGTGAAGAGGAGCATCACTGAGCTCCAGGCTATACGAGAAGTTCTGTTCATGCTTAGTGGGCTGCCAACTTCATTGTTCGAGACAGACTCCAAAGAGCCGACCATGATTCGGCCTTCGAAAGGTTATGCGTTGAAACATGCATCTGCAGAAGCTTTTTTCAAACTTACACAGTCTTTTGCAGATCGCGGATCTTGCATGGCTCGTCTCCGGTCATGGATCAAACTGCCTCAAAGCATTCCGTTACTCCAGGTTTTACAAAGCACTCTACTGAATCGAGTTCAAGAATTCGATAGGCGGCTATCGCAGAATCAACAGCGTTTCATCTCGCCCACAGGAGATATTGTTGTCAGTCTTCTCAGTATTCAAGACGAACTTGCCACCCACATCAGTCCCCTTGTGCGACTCTCGAGCATCATCAAAAGGCTGGAAAATGAGCATTATGCACATGCATTTCGATATTTGGAGATGGTTTACGACGAAACCTGTACTTCCCAAATGAACGGAGACGAGCAAAGCTATGAATTTATGGGTCGCGTATTTTTTGACTGCTTTCGCATGTATTTACGGCCGATCAGGACATGGATGGAGGAAGGAGAGTTGGCGAAGGATGACAAAGTATTTTTCGTTTCAGAAGCAGCTGGAGAGGTGGAGCTCGCTTCTCTATGGCAATCTCGGTTCAAGATCCGGAGAACTCAAGACGGTGTTTTGCATGCTCCAAAATTCCTTCAAGCTGCTGCAAACAAGATCTTTAACACTGGAAAGAGCGTTGTAGTGCTCAAGTATCTGGATCAGTATGAGTCGCTGCGGTCTACGGGAGGAGCTGAGCCAGTTCTAAATTTCGATACAGTGTGCAATCCGTCATTCCGTTTGGCCCCATTTCCGGAGCTTTTCGATACTGCCTTCGACGAATGGGTTCAGAGTAAGCACCACCATGCCTCATCGATACTTCGGAAGACACTGTTCGATTCATGCGGTCTGCAAAAGTCATTGGATGCTTTCTCCCATCTGTACTTCATGGCAGATGGTATCACCGCATCGGCCTTCTTCTCCAACGTCTTTGACAAACTTGACACATTGAACGCATCCTGGAACGACCAATTCGCCCTCACTGAATTGGCTCAAAGCACGTTCGGCTCAATCCCAGCTGTGAACCCCGACCGACTCCGAACAACTGTCTTAACGATTCCCCGCAAGCACCGAGACGCCGTAACTTGCCGAAGGACAGTGAAAATTTTGGCTGTCATCGAATTCAAATACCACCTTTCCTGGCCAATACAGATCATACTCACGCCAGTCACCCTCACATCATACAGGCAAATTTTCACCTTCCTCCTCCAGATTCGCCGAAGCTCCCACATCCTCACGCGACAGCGTCTAGTCTCTGACCGTCTCAATACCACAAGTAGCACAGATGAACGTGCAATCTACTACGTCCTGCGGACGGGGCTCCTGTGGTTCAACCAGATGCTTCACTATTATCTGACATCGCTTGTCCTGGAGCCACTGACACGAAAGATGCGAGCAGATCTGGAAGCAGCAGAAGACGTCGACGCCATGATCCAAGTACACTCGACATACATCAAAGCAGCGGTCGATCAAGCCCTACTCGGAAGCAAACTAGAGCTGATACATAAAACCATCCTCAAGATACTGGACCTGGGAATCAAGCTCGAAGATACTCAAGCGGCAAACGCAGCCTCCAATAAGGAAGCCCTGGAGCACCAACAAGAGATGATGGATCTCTCAATGGCAAGTCTAGGCCTACGAACTCCGAGGAAAAAAGCCAAGCAGTTCATGAGAATGCCTAAGTCGGCGAGGAAAGACTTGGATTCAAGTTCTGATGAGGAGAATGAAGACTTCGATGTTGATTTGAGTATCTTGTCTTCGCCTGGCGGAGGAGAGAAGGAGGAAATGTCGTATCTAGAGAAGTTGAGGAAGATGAAGGCGGATTTTGATAGATTAATGCGCTTTGTGGCGAGTGGATTAAGGGGAGTTGCAAGGGCTGGTGGAGGGGATGAAGCTAGGAGTTGGGAATCACTGGGCGAGATTCTGGAGTCCGGGCTAGGAAATGGGACGATTGGCTATCGCTGATCGGGAGCAGATGAAAGACTATGAAATAAAGAAATGGAGCATATAGCCATTTTGGATTTTTCACCCTCTTGGATGATGCTTTTCTCTCCCGGCCGGCGCTTCGATCTGCATTGCATTACACCCCGAGAAGACTCCTTTCCAGTTTCCCAGTAATTGCCGAACCTCACCTTTGCTCAAGCTAATCGCACCTACCTACTTTAGAATCTGCCTGAGTACCATAACGCCAGGCCAACCAAAACAAAAGCTCCCTCGAAGTCTCGCTTGCAAAAAAGGGGCAACAATGGAAGCTGTTGTGTCCACATGAAATATTCTTGGCGAGTGGATCTGCGCTGTCACGCTTCATGTCGTGCTCTCAGCCACAACCAACGGCTGCTGTGTTTCCTCCCAAGCGGGGAACTTGTCCGGGGTACTCGTACAAAATCTAATCCCTCAACTTCCCTCATCCTCTGGACATCTGGCGCAATATATGTTCTCATCACTCAATTCACGTTCAACGAAGCAAAGCTGCTCTACTCGAGTAGTTGCCCGCACCCTTCAGCCGTCCCTCATCGTCTCAGTCAAATAATCACCACAAACATAACCTAGGTAGACGGAATGACTCCGAATTCCGACGCCGATAATGACGACCAATGAGCCGGACATGCTTTGTAAGAAAGTCCAAAATTCCCATACAAACATCGGCGTTCAGATAAGTATCGAGCTATGTAAGCTATCATTTATCTCGTTCCTTATCGGGAAGCTGGTCAACTTTCCCTCTTTCTCTCCACAGATTGGTATCTCACCCATCTGCATCCATCTCACTATCTCACCGTCTCACACTTCTCCCATTTCCATCCTTTTGTTATCCTGCATTACTTGGTATACCAAGACCAGATAAGCTTTTACGGTATTCATTGTCTATTCGATCGATAGAGAAAGGATTGAAGTCAAGATGGCGGATTTCGAATATGTCTCGAAGCGCGAGGCAACAGAGCAGACTGGCCCAAAGCCACCACTGGATCTCAGCCATCACCTCTCGAGAGTCACAGCTGCGCGGAAGGAGAGTGCAATCAAGAAGTTCTATCAATACTTCCAGATCCCTGGTATTGGAAATCTGGCAGGTGGTGAGTCTCAATTCCATCTATCCCGCTGATATTTGAAGGTGGGGTGTGATATCGACAATCGGCGTTATCGTCTTGCCACTATCAAAATATCAATGATGCTAATATATATTGTTACATCTTGCAGGTCTTCCCAATGCTTCGCTCTTCCCCTTCGATACACTCGAGGCTCAGATCGCACAGCCAGAGCGCTGGACGCCTACCCCCAACGATCCCAACGATCCATACAAAGACCTTTCCCAGAAACTCGAGAAGACCAGCCTGAAGAATGGCAGAGACGTCACATCCTCCACGCACATCACCGTTCCGCACACGTCCGCCGTGAAGAACCCAATGCAGAAGATCGATATCACATCCGCTCTACAATACGGCACTGCTCAGGGCTATCCCCCACTCTTCTCCTTCCTCCGCCAGTTCACCCGCGAGGTCCTGCATCCTAATGTCCCGTATGCTGGTGGTCCAGAGATCAATTTGACATGTGGGAGTACGGATGGGATGGCGAAGACACTGGAGGCTTTCACGGATGTCTGGAGCGAGGAGAGGGATTGGGTGCGTGAGAGGCCGGGTATGCTTTGTGAGGAGTTTGCCTATATGAACGCGCTGCAGGCTGCTGCTCCGAGAGGCGTGCAGATTGTGCCTGTGGCTATCGATCTGGAGGGTATGCTTCCCTACGGTCCTGGTGGCTTGGAAGATGTTCTTGAGAATTGGGATGATTCGAAGGGAAAGCGACCGCATTTGATGTATACTGTTACGTGAGTACTGCCAATCAACAGATGGACAGTTGGATGTTATATTGACGTTACGCAGCATTGGACAGAACCCTACCAGTGGAACTCTTTCCGTTAAGCGCCGCAAAGAGCTATATGAAATCTGCAGCAAGTATGATGTTATCATCATCGAAGACGATCCATACTGGTACCTACAGTTCCCATCCGCTGTTGGGAAGGAAGCAGAGGCACGAAATCTCCCTACACCAGCTCCTCAGCCTATCCACCAATTCGCCAAGAAGTCTGGATATGCATTCATTGACAGTCTGGTGCCGTCCTACCTTAATGTAGACTACGACGGCCGCGTCATTCGTCTCGACACCTTCTCCAAGACCGTCGCTCCAGGATGCAGAGTTGGCTGGATCACTGCTCAACCTGCCATTATAGAGAGGATCCTCCGCATCACCGAATGCTCGACCCAACAGCCCTCCGGCTTCGTGCAATCCATGCTCTCCGAGCTAATCATGGGCCCTCAACCCGCCCTTGCCGTGGCGGAATTTTCCAAGAAATCCAAGAAAGACCAACTCGCATTCACCGGCTGGGAGACTGCTGGCTGGGTCCGCTGGCTCGCCGGCCTCCGTGGCAACTACGAGAACCGCATGAACAGGATGTGCACTCAGCTCGAAGAAGGCCGTTTCCTACTCAAGCAGAAGACGCCAAACCGTACCGCGGACGCAGACTGGGCTGTGATTTCGAAGACGAAGATGTTCTCGTTCGATTGGCCGCGCGCAGGTATGTTCGTCTGGGTGCATATGCACTATGACACACACCCTCTCGCAGGCGTTGTCCCCGGGCCTAAGATGTCTGAACTGCTTTGGGTGTTCTTGACTACGGTACCGTATCTCGTGCTTGCGAGCCCGGGTGCGGTGTTTAGTCCTACGGAGGAGATTCGCGCGGAGAAGGGGTGGCAGTATTTCAGACTGTGCTTTGCGGCTGTGGATGAGGAGGAGGTGGAGAAGAGTAGTAAGAGGTTTGCGGAGGGTATCAAGGCTTTCTGGTTGATTAAGGATAAGAAGGAGATGGAGGATATTGAGCCGGAGATCAATCAGGACAATCTGGCGCAGGTGGCTGATTTGGGGATGGGGATGGCTTGTTAGATGCCTACGACTTGATACAATTATCTGGCTAGAGGCCCGTTTTCTCGACTGCTTCACATGGGATACACTTGGTAGAATAGTTACGGATCTGTTGATGTCAATGCTATTATGGAATAATGAATGAAATACAAGAATGAGAACTGTATATGCATCTATGGCGAATAGTGACGAGATGAATTAATTTCAATTGTATAGTCGAGTTGAGTGGGGGTTGTGGTTGCAATCCGTTCGTCTTCGGTTTCAAGAAGCTCGTGATCAATTGTGGTGTCCTGTGTTTTACTTGGGACTTCGAATTGTCTTCGTCCAAGTTGGATTTCTGTCTGGGTAGGACGTTCAAATGTCAACAGGTTCTTCAATTTACAGGAGTACCTCGAGGACTAAAGTGTGTGTTCGACTTTCAATGGACTACTCAGTAATTTGTTATACTAGAAAATATAGAGGACCATTAAATAGGTAGATGTCACAGATGCAGCTAGATATCTGGACAGGGATCACCACATTCACATCTTGTTCTTGGCACGCCACCCAAAAATTTCCCCTCGTTACCCCACCACTGCACTACGATATCAACAGCTCGAGCTTGTCCTCCCCGACGACAACACCCACAATTTGACTTCACTCCCACAACACACTACGACGGACCTTGATGCTGCACCCTTCAAAACTCAAACAATACAGCTTCACAATCCATATCCATACATTCGAACAAGACAACCACACAAACCACCCGCCCACTCCCCAACAATGGAGAAAATAACCACCAAAATCGCCTCCCTCCCCCCAGGCACCTCCTACTTCTCTCTCGAATTCTTCCCCCCCAAAACGACAATGGGTTCCTCCAACCTCCGCGCACGTCTCGACCGCATGTCCCGCGCTCTTCGCCCCCTCTTCATAACCGTCACCTGGGGCGCCGGCGGCTCCACAGCGACGAAATCTCTCGAGCTGGCAGAGCTCTGCCAGCGAGAGCTCGGACTCACGACGTGCTTACATCTCACTTGTACGAATATGTCAAGGAAGTTGGTGGATCGCGCGCTCGAGGATGCGAAGGCGTTGGGGATTAGGAATATTCTGGCGTTGAGGGGGGATCCGCCGAGGGGGGAAGAGTATAGGGAGTTAGGTGCGGATGGAGAGGACGGAGAGGATGACGGACAGGAATTTGAGTGGGCGGTGGATTTGGTGAGGTATATCCGCAAGCAGTATGGGGATTATTTCTGTATTGGTGTGGCGGCGTATCCGGAAGGGCATGCCGACGAAAGTGATCCTGCTGGGCAGAGTCTGGAGCATGATTTACCATACTTGGTGGGTAAGGTGCAGGCTGGTGCGGATTTCATCATGACGCAGCTTTTCTTCGACGTGGAAGCGTACGATAATTTTGAGAAGAGGTTGAGGGAACATGAGAGTGGTGCGTTCAAGGATATGCCGATCATTCCTGGGATGATGCCAATTCAGAGCTATCAGATGATCAAGAGGACGACGAAGTTGAGCCATGCGAGGATGCCGCCGGATGTTATGGATAGGTTGGATAAGGTCCGGGGTGATGATGAGATGGTGAAGAAGGTTGGTGTGGATATTGTGAGTGAGATGGTCACGCATATCCAGAAGGAACCGGCGCCTGGACCGAGAGGTTTCCATTTCTATACTCTGAACTTGGAGAAAGCTGTAGCTTTCATTCTGGAGCGAACGAATCTCATTCCCTCGACACCCCTGGACTCGGAATCCGCAATTCTGGATGTACCATCACCGCTCGAATCCGTTCAAATCAACGGCTCATCACATAAAAGACCCTCTCGCCGCCAGAGCTCAATAGGATCCGACCCTCACAATAGAGTCATCATAACCGGCAGCAAAACCTCGAACCCCGACCGCGAAACCACCGCAGAAGAAGCCGCCATTCCCGCTGAGCCAGTCAACACGCGCGCGAATACTCTCGCCATCTCCGAAGGCGAAGGCTCCCTCGGCCGCGAAGCAACATGGGATGATTTCCCCAACGGCCGCTGGGGAGACGCCCGTTCTCCCGCCTACGGAGAAATCGACGGCTACGGCGTAAGTCTCCACATGTCCGTCAACCAAGCCATCAAGCTCTGGGGCTTCCCAACCTCCGTCGAAGACATAACATCCCTCTTTATCCGCCACATTGAGGGATCGATCTCCGCATTACCTTGGAGTGAAGAAGGTCTCAACGAGGAGACCAACACCATTAAATCGCAGCTTTTGAAATTGAATCAGAAGGGCTGGTGGACGGTAGCGTCTCAACCAGCTGTCAATGGCGTCAAATCCTCAGACCCGATATTTGGCTGGGGTCCGAAAAATGGATTTGTGTTCCAGAAAGCATTTGTGGAACTTTTCATTCCGGAAAACGATTGGAAGGATCTTCACGCTAAGCTCACGTCTTCGGAAATCGCGCCGATGGTATCATGGTACGCTGCCAACGCATCTGGATCTTTCCTCTCGTCATCCCCGAACTCTTCTTCGTCTGAGAATGGCGATGGAGGAGGAAGCACGAATGCGGTTACGTGGGGTGCGTTTCCAGGCAAGGAGATCATCACGCCAACGATTATCGAGGAAGTTAGCTTTAGGGCGTGGGCGGAAGAGGCGTTTGGCATTTGGGGGGAGTGGGGGAGGGTTTATCCCACTAGGAGTGTGAGTAAGGGGGTTGTGGACGGGTGTCGGGAGGGGTATTGGTTGGTTAATGTTATTCATCATGGGTATGTTGAGAGGGAGGGGCTGTGGGAGTTGTTGCTATCGTGAGGGGTGAGGTTGGCTTCCATCTCGAGCAGATGAGGAAGAAGAGGCCTTGAGCTACATAGGAGAGCACTTGGAGACTGCAGGCATTCTGTAGAGATACCGCGATATTAGCAGGGAGGAGAACGGGAATCGATTCAGATGGTGTGAGATTGAGCGTTGGATCATTCAAGATGTACAAATATTCTGACTGACCATAAAACGGCAAAGGCGAATGGAATTTCTCACCTAACACCATGCAATGCTATGAATGGATGGATCTACAGGACTCAACTTGAAGGCTATATTAAATCGTCTGCTTCAAGGATGTTTTAGTAACAAAATCACCTATGTCACACACACCCTTCCTTGATAGCAGACGGGCTGCTCAGCAGCTTATTCAAGTCAAGTAACATCTTACCCCAACTATAGAATCCAAGAAGAACGTGACGGAACTCAGGCAAGGAACATCTGCACACAATGTACTAAAGCACATGTGATCTCCAATAGATCATTATTACATCACACATTGAGAAGAACAATTATTTAAAGGAATTTAATTTGTCTTCGTTCTTCTGAGTCCTGAGTCAGTCATGCCTTTTAGGCTTCCTTCATTCATCCTTCCGTCTATCTAGCCTCTAGTCAACAACCCGAAGGCGAAGTCGAAGTACAAGTCGTAAGTCTGAAAGCAGAAATCCTCTATCCATCCATCACCCAGCTCCCTCAAGAAGGAAAGAAAGCTATGGGGAGACCTATGAAGGAAAAGGTGATAGGGAGAGGGAAGTCTAAATACAATGCCAATCGTCTGTCCGTCTGTATGTATGTGTGTTCACTCTAAAGCCTTCTCACCAAAGCTCAATGAGCGCATCCATCCATCCATCCATCCTTGAAGTCGAGAGTGTGTATGTTTGTAAGTAAGTCAACCCGATCCAACGCCACCTATCGATCCATCAATGAGGAAGAGTAAGTGCAAAGCCAAAGCCAAGCCATCCATCAATCAATCCAATTATCCTCGAAGATTCAACCCAAATGAAAAGTAATCTCTCACATTCATCCCTCCCGAGGAAGAAGAAAGATGTGAGGATCCAAGTAACTTAATCCCAGATCGCGAATACTATCAAGTCGACGAGTATCGAGTGTATGGAGAGAAGAAATCGACCTTCTGCAAGCAAGTAAGCAAGTAGGTGAAAGTGGTTGGTAGAGGCAGGCGATGCGAGGAGGATCCTTCGTGTCGTAATAGCATATCGTAATGAATTTTCG
Organism: Cadophora malorum; assembly: GCA_017365405.1. NCBI lineage: Eukaryota > Fungi > Ascomycota > Leotiomycetes > Helotiales > Ploettnerulaceae > Cadophora > Cadophora malorum. Next base: position 15,852 of record JAFJYH010000085.1, read on the forward strand.
CAGGAAAAGTTGAAAAGCAAGCAACCCAGAACGCCTCTCTTTTGGTGAAGGAAAGCAAGCAAGTAAGCAAGTAAGCGCTAACTGGTAGCCGGTGTCGTCGAATATGCGGGATGTAATCAGGGGAGAAGAACCAAGGAAAACGTGCTATCTGTGCAAAGGGGAAGTGGGTTTTGATGGCGGTGAGATGTTGTACAGCGAGGAATTAGAATTCGAGGTATGTGAATGTGAAGACCGTTCCGTAATGTATCCGTCCATCGATCAGATCGAGAATCCCATGTAGTTGAGGTTGAGTTGAGCAATTCTCGCGAATAAAGAAGGTATCTGAAGCCAGACCGACAAGACAATGTAGAAGTGGCACTTCCTAGATTTTCCCAAAGGAAGATCTAAACCTCATCACTGGCCTCGAAGTACATATCCTGGCCGGCGAAGTTGTCCTCGTCGTCCTCGTATCCACCATTGTCGTGGGTCATGGTGTGGCCATTACCATTGCCGTTGGAGTGAGAAGCGTAGTAGCCGTTGCCGTTACCGTTACCGTTGGAGGCGTACTGGGGGTTGCCGTACTCAGGGGCGCCGATGTCCTCCTCATACTCCTCGACCTTCTCGGCCTTGACGGGTCCGCCCATACCCTCCTCATCGTCGACATCGGAGTTCTCCTGGTAGTTGACGGCCTTCTTACTACCACCACGGGGAGTAGCCTGGTCGAGGCGTTAGTATATCTATGAAGAAGAATGGCCTCTATGGAAGCAATATTGGAAGTTCATCTCCAGGAAATCACAACTCTCAATTTGAAGACGATGTGGATGAGGATAAGGAAGCACGTACCTTAGCACGAGGACCCTTAGCCTTCTTGCTTGGAGTCTCAGCCATCTCATCATCGTCGCCATCCTCGCCCTTAACAGCAGCAGCCTTGCGCTTAGCTGGAGTAGCACGCTTGACGGGAGTCTTCTTAGCCGAACCGTTCTCTGCCATGGATTTAGTTAAGTCCCAATGTGGTTCCTTGCGCGCGCGCTCGAAATAGCCGGATACAGCCTTACCTGTGACGCCATCTCCGAATTGACCAGCGATGGCTATAGAATAGTTAGCGAATGTTCACTTCGAAATTTGAGCGGTTGACGACGGGGAGGAGAGGGGATGGCAGTAGAAGATGGTATACGAAGACGAAAGGAGACGGTTTGGATTGAGGAGGAAGGAGGAGGAGTGAGGGAAGAGCAGATGGAGCTGGCTACCAGCATTCATTGCTTCGGCTTCTTTCTTGATTGGTCTGAAGCGGTGCTGCAAAGCAGCTGCCGTAGTCCCATCATTCATACGAAGCGCAATGTCTGTAGAAAGTCAACATCAAAATTCGCAAGAAAATTCAAGCTCGTGCAGTCAGTGCTGGAAGGGAAATCAAAAACACAAGGGAAGAAAAGCATCAGGGATGAAAGCACATTTAAGAGTTCCAGCATCCTTCTTGATGGGACGGAAACGATGCTCCAATGCAGAAGAGGTTGTGCCGTCAGCCATGTAATGAGCAATCGCTGCAAGAAGTCAATATCAACAATCATCGAATTGCGAACTTCGAAATGTGCAGGCAAGGCAGGCAGTGCTTGAATTATAGGAAAGAAATGAATAGCGAATGGTCTGACCAGAACCACCAGCCTTGACAGGACCGGAGCCAATGCCTAGGGTCTGAGGATCACCACCAGCATCGGCGCAAGCCTTCTGACGCTTGGCGTCTTGCTTGATGGATCGGAATTGGAACTCAATGCCACCCTTGGTGCTATCCTTTCCGAAGTACTTGCTGATGTCTGTGTGTTCAAATCAATGGGGTGTTCAAAACAGGATTTGCGTGGTGTAGTTTGTGCAGTTCTAGAAAATGGAATGAGTCTGACTTCTGCCAGTTTTGCCGCCGCCCTTGACACTGTAGAGACTATAAAGATCGATATCTTTGGGATCGAGGCCCGCAGATCTCATCTCTTGCAGTTTCTTGCCAATGGGTCTGATACGGTCTGTGAACTGGAATCTGAGGCCGTGAGGGGTAACATCGCTGCCCATGATATCAGCCATCTCTAAAAGGGACATCAGAAAGGCCGCCATGTAGTAGAAACGAAAATGCGCTGTGCTGTATAGAGAAATGAAGATGGACCTTGGGCACCGAGACTTGGAAGGGCAATGTCCTTGCAGTCAAGACCTCTAGCTCGACCATCACGGAGGGCATCGGTATTCTTCTTGATTGTGGTGGAGAACTGGAATCGGATACCGCCTGCGGTGGCATCGCTTCCAAACCAAGCAGCAATCTCTGGGAGGGTATGAGCAAGTGCCAAAAATAAAAAGTAAGAATAAAAGCAATGTGCTGGACTGTGCTGGTATGTAAAGTCTGACCCTTGCCACCAAGGGTTGGAAGAGTGATTGTCTTGACGTCAACGCCTTTGGCACGAGTTTCTCGTATAGCTTGGATGTCCTTCTTGATAGGGACGGCCATCTGCCATTTGAGAGCCGGAACGGTTGCATCGCTTCCGAAACAAGCAGCGATCTCTAGACCTCTATCAATAAACATCCCCAGAAATTGAACAGGCATGTAAGACTAGAAAAAAAAGCAGAAAAAAAAAGAAGAAAATAGACAGCAGAAAGCAAAAGGCAAAAAGCGGAAGCAGAAACAACATGAAAGGGAAGAAAGTGCAAGTGCTAGAACAGTAAAGCCTGACCCTTCTTTCCGCCCTTGCTAGGAGTCTCCTTGACATCGCCACCTAAGTTAAGATCCTTTGGATCGCCCCCGGACTGGACACAGTCGTGGACCTGCTTAGCGTGAGGTAGGATATGACGGGAGAATATCTTTGCGATGCCTCCCTGGGTAGTATCACTGCCAAAGTGCTTGGCCAGTTCTACGGGGATGTCAATGCCAGAACGAAATTGAAGCCTCAAGAACACAAGAAAAACGTGAAGTGCGTGTTTGTGAGTGGATACGTGTATGCAAGTGTCTGACCCTTAGCACCCTTGCCAGCGGTGTCCTTGGCTTCGTTGCTACCGATGTCAATATCCATGGGATTACCACCAGTCTCAACGCATGCCTTGACACGCTTGATATTAGGTGTGACGTTGCGCAAAATGGCAATTCGAAGTGTTTCACTTTTCATCGTATTGTCATAATACTTTGCGATCTCTGCTTCTGTCAATGGGATGGTCGGGAGGAGGAGTGAACAGAATGAAATCGTGTAATATGTAATGTGCAATGCAGGTAGACGTCTGACCCTTTCCACGCTTGCCGCCCATGTCCCCGTCAGTCTTTCCATCGCTTCCGATGTTGAGATCCTTGGGATCACCACCACCGTCAGCGTAGTCTCTGACTTTCTTGGCTGTGGGCTGGACGTTGCGGTTGATCTGAAGCTGGATGGCATTTGGCGTGACATCACTGCCAAAGTACTTGGCCAGTACTGCTTCAGCCAATGGGTGAACGCGAGAATGATGAAGGAGAAGGAAATAGTGCAAGTGTGTAAAGTGCAGTGTAGATGTCCGTTCTGACCCTGTCCGGTCTTGGCATTACCGACCAGGTTGAGATTCTTGCAATCACCACCTGAGTCGGCATGGTCCTTGACTTTCTTGACAAGAGGAGTAATATTACGACAGACGGCAACCTGGAGTGAGCCAGGCGTGGCGTCAGTGCCGAAGTACTTGACCATCTCTGTCGGGTGTCAACGGGATAAACGAATTCGAAGGAAAGGAAGAAAGGGGAGGAGAGATAGTGCGTGGGAATGTGCAGGACAGATCATCATCTAACCCTTCGTAGCTCCGGAGCCCTTGGCTTCTCCACCAACAGGTACAGTCTTCGCCGGGTCTTCCCCACGAGCAATAGCGTCGAGGATCAGTTTGGACGTTGGCTTGATGTTGCGGAGGAAGTGCATCGAGAGTGCGTGACCCTTGAGCCCATCGCCAAAGCACTTCGCAGTTTCTGCGGTCGGGTCATCAATATCTGTAGCGCAGAGGAAGGACATCAAAAGCAAACAGCAAGATAAAAAGGAAGAAATAAAGTGGATGAGGGAATCGTGATAAGTGCTTGGGGATGTGTTGTATGCCTAACCCTTGGTGCCGCCACCAATCTTGGCAATGCCAGACAGCTGAAGGTCTTCGGGGTCACCTCCGGCCTCCAACGTGTCTAAGACAGCCTTGACATCGTGCTTGATAGTGCGGTCATAGAAGTTGCGGATGGCCTTTCCATTGACGGATTTGCCGTAACAACGGGCTACTTCTGGGAGGACATCAATACTGTGTTGGAAGAAAAGAGAAGAAGAAAGAAAGAAAATGTGCTGTGTGCTTGAAATGAAATGTACGGCAAAGGTCCTGACCCTTTCCAGGATTGCCAGGCCGAACTCCCTCAATCAAGACCGCATCCTTAGGATCAAGGCCTTGTCCGACCTGGTCTTTGAGGATCTTGACGTTGGGATTCAGGTCTCGGCTGAAGTGGTTCTGAAGTGCGCTCTTGGTGCAGTGGCTACCATAGAACCGTACTATATCTGGTGAACCATTTACTCTGGCTCTAGAGGAAGACCAAACAAGAAGGGGGCTGTGATGTGTGTGCAATGATTTTGTAGCTCCTGACCCTTTCCTGGTTTGCCGTTGCGAACTCCCTCGACCAAGACAATATCCTTCGCATCCCCGCCTTGTGCACGGATATCTTGGATGAGCTTGACGTTGGGTGTGATGTCGCGGGCAAAGTGAGCAACAAGAGCCACCTTGGTAGTGGTAGAACCATAGCAAGCAGCGATTTCTAAGAAAGACATCAATGAAAACCCAAGGAAAGAAACATATTCAACAAGTGCAAAGAATGGGAAAGTGTGTTATGCAGTCAGTCACTCTTATGTCAAACTTGCCCTTGGCCAGATCTCTGGGATCTCCACCAGCAGCTAACTGATCGTTGATCATCTTGACAGCTGGCTTAACATGACGAGCAATAGCATGATTGACAGCCTTGGAAGTTGCATCGGTGCCAAAACAGCGAGCGATATCTGCACGACATCAATATGGCTTCACATGATGAAGTGCTGTAAGTGTCCTCGACCCAAAAGCGAAAAGAAAGTGTAGTGTGCAGTGAATGCATTTTCCAGAACATGCCCTGTGAGCCTCTCCATTCGCCGGGAAGGTCCAAGTCAATTGGGTCACCACCTGCAGCCACAGTCTCACCGACTATTTTGACAGCTGGTCGAACTTGACGATTGACTGCATTCACGACGGCGCTCTGAGTAGCATCACCGCCGTAGTGGCGAGCGATCTCTGCAGTAACATCAATATGGCTTCATGCTGATGCATCGCAGTAAGTGTCCAGAAACAAAACAGAAGGAAATGTGCGTGTGTGTGTGTGTGTGTGTGCTGTGGTGATATGAAGGTCTGACCGTTGCCTCGACCACTTCCAGAGATAGCGATTCTGCCATCGGTGTCTCCGACGTTGATAGTGATGGGATCAACGCCATTCTTCACCGCATCATTGATCAACTTCGCATCGGACTTGAGACGACGAAAACGATTCTCGATAGCAGATTTGGTACAGTCACCACCGAATCTTGCAGAGATGTCTAATGAAATCAACAAGGAGACAAGGTAAAACTGATAAGCAAGCGCAGAAAAAGCAAATGTGCGATGTGCAGAAGACGCGAAAAGCAGCTGCCCGTGGGTACCTTTAGTCTTGGAGGACTTGGCAGAGGTCTGGGTATCATCTAATGGGACGGCGAAGGGATCCTGTCCAGCATCAACTGCAGCTGCGATAGCCTTGGCATTCTTGTTGATGATGTTCAGGCGGTCCCAGACAGACTTGTACTTGGCCCCGTCCCCGTAGTAACGGGCGACGTCTAAGGAAGAGACATTATCAGGGACCACCAATCGGACATGAAGTGAATAGCAGACCAAGCAAATCGCGCAGCTATGAAGGAGATTGTGTGAGGCGAAGAAGGGGAAGTAGGAAAGATTGTCAACACGTACCGTCATAGTTCAGCTTCAAACCGGGGTGAGCGGCGATGATGGCGGACAAGAGGCGGACCGAGGACTCGTAGGACTTCCAGTTAGGCATTTTGGCGGTTGTTTGGTTGTTCTGTAAATTGAAGTCAAGGGTCAGTATAAGTGCACTTCGAGTACGGGAAGAAAGATGAGTGGATGTTCTGGAAGATGGTGATCAATTGGAAAGGGGGGCGGGGCACTGTGTGCCAAGATCGAGATGATCAAAGATGAGCAGTTGTGAAGACGCGTCGTAGAGACAACTATACAGTATGGAGTAGGAGATGGCGGATAAAGTGGTGCAATGTAGAGATGTGCTGACGATGGAGGCAGATGTGGGGTGGCTTGTGATGTGGGAGAAGATACAAGGAGGCAGATCGAAGCTGTATCGACGTTCGAGACGCGTACAACTTCGAATTGTGGGCAGTGCGAAGAGGAGGAAGATCAATGATAGGAGGAAGTAATGATGAGCTAGGGGAGAGAGTCTGGTGATGATGAGTTGACTTACCTTGGGGTTGTTGTTTGTTTATTGTTTTGTTGACCTTGGTCGAAATGGGGAGCTGCGAAGCTATCAAGGAGCCGGTCAGTAAGAGATTGAGAAATGAGAATAGATCTATCAATGTATACTTGATCGATGAGGAAGCTTACCTTGAATGTGTGCGAAGGAGTTGTGGAGTTGTGGTCGAGAGAGAAAGTTATTCGAGATCGTGGTGGAGAAAAAGGAAGAGGAGGTCGGAGGCTGAGAGGCGGCCTTTTTGTAGGCGACGGCGAGGGAGCGGTTGAGGCTGCGTTGACGCTAGCGTGCCACGAGGCAGGTTCGAGGGATTTCGGGAGTGAATGAGAGCAAACAAAGGAAAGCGGCAGGTAGCATGTGAGTTCAGGTTATCTCTTGTGAACTCTAGCCTGCACTTGCAGAGGTGATGCACTGTAAAACGGTATAAAACATCATCAAATTTTGTTCCTAAGAGCCAGATCAAGTTCCTGTAGTATGATCTACTTCCAGTTACACCCTGCCAACCATTTTTGGGCTGGTTCTGATGCGCGTTGCGGTCGTTGTGCCAATGTATCGCCAGCGAGGTTTGAAGTGTCGTTCACAAAACATCACGACGGCTGCACAGGAACGAAGCGAGATCTCCCCGCCCCTCAGTTTCCAGCGGAACCTCTCGATCGACTCGAGTCTACCACCCCTCGACTTATCCATTATCTGCTCGCACACACATCGCTCAACTTGCTTTTCCGGAAGCAACACACCTTGTGCGGCCCGTCGCATTGAAATGTGAAATGTGAGGAGTTGGCAGCTATTGGCCAATCACGAATGAGCCGCATCTGCGGTTGACATCTGATCTCGGACTTGCAAGGACAATACCCCTGAGCATGAAATATAACTATGATAATTCGCAAACAGAGAGCAGGCTGCTCCGGTGGAAGAAATGTTCTGCAGGAAGCTCAGAACGAGTTTTGAACAGTCCGCAGCCTACAGAACAGCAGAAGTCTGCAGCGGCTGGAGGAACATCGAGCGAATCGCAATGGCCAAGTCCCCATGGCTTGCATCAACAGCCCCAATGCGATAAATCATACGCAGACAAGACCGAGTTCTGCAGGAAAGAACAAACACTTCAAAGATACGGAGCCACCCCTGATCCAACTACAACACTCGGAATTGTCTTTGTAGGCAGCCAGAACTCAGAAGCGACTGACCAGGCGCAGACAGCCAGTCAGTCAGACTGCAGCAGAAGTAGATATGTGAGGCAATAAGAAGAAGCGTCGAGCGAACACCACATAGTGACTGCTCTGTCGTCACAAGGCCAGTATCTCATGAATAATTCTCGGGAAATCTGTCCGTGGAATATGGAAGCAAACAGTCCACGATCTTCGAGCTTCGAGTCAATGGCGCAGCCCGACACATGCGCCTACGAATCTGAGAGCTGCTATCCAATTCGAGAATGCAGCCTGTCCATGCTCCTGACAGCTTCTAGCCTCCACCACCCTGCAGCGCATCTACCCAGAAGTCTGATGGCCAATAGATCATCACAAGAACCTCCGAGAAGTTGAGAAAGGAGGACCCATAGTGTTGGGAGTGAGGACCATCCAGCCACTTGGCGCACCTTTGAGATCGCTCACGATACCTGCATGAAAGATTGACTCTGCGAGGGAAGAGTCAACAGAACCGGAACAAGGAAAACGACAAGCCAGAAGGAGCACCGGAGAAAACGTCTGGCCTTTTGACAATCCATTCATTTCAAAACTCGAACATCTACCCAAGTCGTATATCCTTCTCGTTAAGCGCATGTCCGTTCATACGCATGCCAATATCGTGGTGACCCTTTAGCACCGGTTCACCCTCTCCATATACCAAATATTGCCCACCAAGAAACAAATCGCAGCACATCTGAAACATACCACAGAGCTTGAAAGTCCACGGAATTTCGCTGGTAGCCGTGAAGAACCAGAACATCTTCATGATATCACCGGCAATCCAACTGGCGAGGACTGACACCCTGAAGCCCTTGACAGATCGGGCGCGAAAGTTCGAGAGGATCTGAGGGATAGGAAGAGTAGCTTCGATAGACAGACCCATGATTCCGATGGCGGCAGAGTATGTGGCATACAAACTCGGAACTGGTGAGAGCACCAACTCTAGACAGACAAGTGTGAGGAAGAGGTAGAGGAGGAACTGCCAGTATCTGCAGAGGTCAGTAAGATCTCGCAGGTTTCCAAGAAGTCATGGAACACTTACGGCTTTGGAGATCTCCATTGCCAGAAGTTGTATGGTCTTTGAACCCCGAACTCTCCTTCACGGGCGCCTGCGAAAGGGTTCGCCATTTCTCCCCCTTTTGATGACGGACCAGGGCGGTGATCGAGGGCAACCTTCAACAGCACCAGTTGAATAGCAATCATAATGAATGATTGTATGAGCAAGGACTTATCGAATTGCGCTCCGGGGTAGTAGAACACTCTGCAGACTGGTTAGTACCAAGTTCGTTCGCTCGTTGGCTTGCCCAACAGCGCAGGAGCTCAGCTGCACTCACCTCAGAACGGAAGCCACCAGCATGATCAACGGAATATCCAGCGAGAAGCCCGCGCTTGACTTCGTGCGATGTATCGAGTAGGTCTGATCCGCATATGAAGTGATGGGCGAAATGATAATGAAGATGGGAGCGATAAAGCCCGTGACAAACGACACAATTCCCATCTTGAAAGACTGCACGCCGGATACGCGACGGAATTGTGGGAACTGGGGTGTGCGAGTCTATATCCTTCCCATTTATAGAAATATGTACAAGAAAAGGAATTGGGGAATGGGTGCACGCGTTTTGATCGGGGTTGCTGGCGTTCCGAGGCGTTGAGATCGGGTTGTTAGATGGGAAATGAACAGGCCAAGATTATTTCGAGGAGCAAGCCTCTTCAAGCCTTCGAGCGCGGACGCTAAGGCTGGAACAACCTTTTACCGAAGAGCTGCTTGGCTGTCTGTGCATGTGAAAGCTCGTCTCCAAGCGGCCTTTTCCCATCTTGCATTTCTCTCCAAAAAGATATTCATTCGAGGACCCAATCCATGACTATCAAAACCTCAAGAAGTCTTTGCTAATTTTGCCTTTGCTACAGCTTCATCACTCTGCTTCGACAACCTTTCCTGCCCATCATTGACTGCACCGGTTCCTCCCCCACTTCAAATACCTTCAATTGTCCTTTCTTTGGTTGACGTAGGTGATAGCGATGTGCGAGACGCAATTTGCACGGTTATGCTGGATTTGTCTCCAATAATGTTCTTTCAATATGCTCTATACATTCTTGCTCTTGCTGATTCGTACACTTTTCCAAGCACATATGATTGCAATGCTTTGGAGTTCTCCGACTCAGCACCAGATCTGAGATCATCCTTTCCTTCTTGAAGCTTGGTAGCTTCTCAAGGCTCTGCTCACGTACACATCTTTCCTACAATATATGCAATTACGTTTCTGTCATCGGTTGCTCATTCATAAGCTTTCTCATCAAGTCCGTAAAGCTTCCATCCTCATCCATCAACTGAGCCTCCGGACTCACAAAATCATCCGCAACTTTCGCCATGCATCCAAAGAAAGCATACTCAAATACCCAAGGGCACTCGTCCGCCCAATTAGCTACCTGTGCTGTAAATTTGAACACATCTTTCTTGTCTCTGCAAATACAGGCGATCTCAGATATCACAACAGGATATTCTGGATACTTCTCGTGCCTGCTGCTTATTAGCAATGCTCAAATTTCATAATTTCAAGGGAAATGAGCTTACATCTTTTTGATATACTCAATAGCAGCACCTCCATCCGGACCATAGTAATGCAACCCCAAATAATCCGGCTTCTCTCCCATCTTACAAACCCTTTCCATAAACTCATCTAACCACTTCTCCCCAGCATCATCACTTGCACACCCAGGCCCGACAATCTTCTTCCCCTTCTCTTTCCTCAGCGGCACCATCTTCTCCATCCAAATCTCAGCAGCCTTCTCAGGCGTAATGCCTGCTCGTTCTGGCTCATTGAAGTAATGGACGATGGCGTGCTCGTTGTTGGATATCATGCCCCATTCATTGGGGTCAGTGAGTTGATCCATACCTCGCACTGTCGGGCGGAAGGGCAATCTGTTTTTGAGTTCTGGAGGGGACCAGGCGTTCCAATTTGCTACTGAGGAGATGGGGCCATTGAAGTTGAGGGACTCAATGGCGTGGGGGAGATTGGCGGTGTTGGTCCAGTCCCAGAGGAGACAGCGCTTCTTTATGGTGATCATGGTAGGAAGGGGGTTTTGATATTTGGTAAAGGAGCAATTGCGGTATTGAGGTGATTTTTGACAGCAGTAAACCAAGACGAACAATGGTAGAGTGGTTGAAATGGTAGATACTCTACGTGATATCTAGTAATGATCTCTGGCAACATAGAAAATGATAAAAAGACAGGACAAACCCGAATTTACGGAAGGGAGGTAAAGATTATCTACATGTTGTAAACTGGGAGCAAACACTGACAAAACTTGGAACTTTTCAAGATCTTGAATGGGAGTCTTCAATTCGCTTGGCGTTTTGGTAGCGGGGTCACGGTCAATGACGTTCAGCGGCTGATAAGCGGGTCGTCGCGTCCCTCGAGTCTGCTTTTTCAAGCTGTCGCAACCTTGAACAACCAGAGCATCTCGAAATTCATCACCACCCACAATGCCACCCGATATTGATGAGATTGAGTACGCACCCCCTTATCAAAATGGTCTGCCAGCTTCAAGACCAAGTCTGGTCATGGGTTACGACTCACCAAGTCCAGATTCCGGCCCAGTTGCAACACCGAGTTATAAACCTGACATCAAGCTGCCACCTCCCAGAAAGGTACCCCCACCACCACCAGATCCATTGCAGAAGCTACTGGACCTTCCAATCCTCCGACCAATTCCATGGAAGGAGGGACAAGAATTACCACCAAGCAAATCATCGGAGCATGAGCGAGTTCAAGTTCGAAGCGCGGTTCTGTTAAGTACGCGGGGAGATATTGCAGAGAATCCATGCAATCGTTGCTCTCGAGGTACAGGACGGTTCGCAAAATGCGTATACAAAGATGGATGGTTCATGGGAGCATGCGCGACATGTCAGATGAGCTCAAAGGGAAATCACTGCAGCTTCAGACTTGAGAAGGAGGGTCAGTTTTTGCTTTACTCCCGCAATGTGACCTTACTGATTTATGAATTTTAGCTGCATTGAGAGCAAAGACTGCTGCGACGAAGTCAACAACTATGTCTGCGGCCCAAGAGCGCGTCCAAAATTCACCTCCAGGCGACACGATCCACGTCAATGGTCATCGGTCTCTGCCCTCAATGAAGCGCAAGCGGATTTCCACCGACAAGGCAGCTGCTCACAAACACCCTCGAACATCCAATTACCCTGATTCACCCGCTCCATTGGCTGAGGAAACCTATACCTACGAGAAGACCTTTGACGATGATCCAAACGCCCTCTTGCAATACGTCTTCAACCAGCAGCAAGCGGTCAATGGAAGCAATAAGCGTCACCATCAACAATACCTGGCGGAGAGAGAAGAGGATGCGAGGGCTGGCAAATCAAACGGGCACGATGCTAGGCGCGAGAGCTACAGGGGAGAAGTTGGAGAAGGTTCATACTCCCCAGCTGTGCCTTATGGAGGCCATGAGAGATCATCGTTCGCAGCTCGCGCTACTTTACCTCCAGATGACGAGCCCATAACACTAATCGATACCTTCCCTCGCAAAAAGCAGAAGCAACTCTTCGCCATCATCGGCAGTCTGCAAAGTGGTATCAGGACGTCTCGTCAGCAAACGGAGAACCTTCAAAGACAGCTGGATTCCCTTCAAACAATCTTGGGAATCGAGCCGGAGGAGGTTGATTATAACTGAAGGGTGGATGGGTGCTTGTTTTCGTCTGGCTATTGAACTTGGAGGAGTTTGACCTGGGATACCCAAACTTGAAATTGGTCTGGAGTAATACGTTTGCGAGATGTTATGGTGTTGGATCAGCATAAATGTCGGCGTTGGATGTATACTATTTGTGGAGTAAAATGGCGTGTGATGGAATTGGATGCTCAAACTACTGTAATTGTACGAGCGACGACATGGCACAGGCCACCAGCTACTGAAAGGTCTATAATGAAAATATGTCAAGCCTCTGGCCTTGTCCGGATGATAAATGCCTTGTGTCTTATCTAGACATCTTGTTTCCTACAGTTAGAAAGCCAACTCGCTAATTCTTGCCGCCTGCTTGAGACAAGTGACATCCAATCCAGCCGGGAAGGTTTCCCAAATTCTTCGGATTGTACAGTGTTATTCCCAAAAGAAAATTGTTTCATCATCCACGTACTCACTTGCTTCTTTCTGTTTGCCTGTTTGTCTTGCCTTCTTCTCCCTACTTCCTTTTTCTTCTACCGTTCAAGACTCGATCCAGGACCACTATGCATCTCCAAGGATGTAAAGTAGCTGCAGCGGGAAGTCCGCACCTGCACCTGCACCTCACGCAAACGCCGGAAACCATCCAATCAAACCTCTCTCCAACTTTCCTGTACAACATCTCTCTTGCTGCCATACATCCGTCGTCTCATCTTTACCTCTACACATTATATTACAAGGTAACTAACTGGTCAGCCTCGCCGAAGAACCTCTGTCTTGGCGCCACCAGAATGCATGTCAGCTGAAGGAACTCCAGGCTCCAGGCAGGCACGGCTGAGGGGCTCAGCAATCACATGTACCGCAAGACATCTACCTCGACACAGAGACGCCTAGACACGGAACAATCAATGCCCCGTCTATACCATCTGCTACGATGTGTGGGTAGTATTCCCTCGGTGAGCGTCAGCGAATCAGCCTTTGAGATGCCCTTTGAAAATGGTCGTAGGGCTGAGTGAAGTGCTTGCATGCATGCGGCCGGAGGAGACGAGCGAATCTGGTGCTGAGGTGAGAAGCTGACGGACCCCACTGTACATCAACCCACCACCACCATCAGCACTCACATCATATCATGTCACTCATAGCCTACGGCCTACCGCCCAGGTACGAGTGAGTACCTGCGGCTGCGGTGGGGTTCTGTGGTGGGTGGGTGGTATCGAGTGATGAAGAAGGAGTGATGGGAAAGCGGAAGCGGGTAATGACCCCTCCATGATGATGGAATGGTTCTCAGAAGAAGAGAACTTGAGTTGGGAGGCTGTACGTTACCGTACTCCGTTCTACCTATAGAACGGGCGTATTGCTTTTCTCGGTCTGGTCGAGGCTGAGGGCCCTGACAGATAGGTAAGGAGTCTGATATAAGATAGCTCGATCTTACTTCCCTCTTGCTCTTGTTCTTTAACTCTTTCATATTCTCTCTGAATAATACAGAGCAAACTCAATCACACATTCCTGTCTGATAAGTTTTGAGTTTGAGTTCCATATACTGTACTTGCCCTGCTATTCAATTCAACATGCGTCTCGATAATTATCTGGCAGCGGCTCTAACCGCAGCCTTATCCCTCTCAACTACTGTTCTCGCAGGAGGCAAACACCACCACAAGGACTTCTATGCTCGGAATCTGAAGACTATAACTTCAATCTACAACCTCACCGTCTTCCCCAGTACGTCTCTTCCCTCCCTCTTCCCCACCTACCAACCTCAAACTAACCCTCACCCCTCTCTCCAGACAACGTCCCCATCATAACCGGCGGTCCCTCCGCCGTCCCCAAAGGTCTCTTCTCCGCCAACGCCTCCGGCCGTGTCTCTCCCCTAGGTAACTTCACAGGGTTCGAAGACAGCATCGAGTATTTCTTCGCTTTGGCATTGACGCCGAACGCGCCTTCGTTTTCGGTCTTTACGAGTGCGAAGGTGGTGAGTTTTAGTAGTGGGTGTAAGGATGTCGCGGCTAGCGTGGCGTATTTGGAGACGAGAGGTATGTTTTTTTTTTTTTCGGAGGGGAGCGATTGGATTGGGGTTGAGGATAGGGTTGAGGATAGGGTTGAGGATGGGGTTGAGTATGGGGTTGAGGATGGGTATGCGCGGAGGTTTAGGCGACAAGAGGATGATTTCGAGCCACGGTGTGGAGATATTGGGAGAGAGTGTTCACTAACTTCATGATCAGTGCTTAATCCAAATTCGACGGATAATGGGAAGTATCTGAGTACTCTAAAGCAGGTACGTCTATCTCCCTCAACATCACCTCATGCCATCCGTATTTTATCCTCAATTCTTAGGAAGTGTATGAACACAACTAATTATGACACGAGCAGGTCGCATTCTGGCGCTTCGACGACGACGGCGCCGTCCTCGCATATGATGCATGGATCCCCAATCTCAACGTCTGGAACTTCCTCGCACGGGGAGAAGCAGATATCACGAATCCGTTCGTGCAGCAAGCGTTCATCCAGCGAATCTGTCCGACGATCCAATCGCTTTGCGTGGGTGCTAATCAACAATACGCTGAGTACGTCCTTCCTTTCCCCTTCGAGTTCACCTTTTTTCCACCCAAGCGAGATTACTGACATCTCTGAAAGCGTACCAACCTGTATCTCGTCCATGACAGCCAAACCCTTCGGCAACTACGACGAAGTCTGGGGCGATAACGTTGCCTGCCGTACCATCCATCTTATTCTTGCTGGCGTACGACCCGACGCCCATTGTCCGCATGTTGGACCAGACGGTGGCATGAAGTGTGTCAATGAGCCTTATAACCATGGGTACTTTGATGATGAGGATCTGTTTGGGCAGCCGACTGGTAAGACGTTCGTTTGTCCAGATAAGGAGGAGGAGCATGATCCTTATCGGATGGAATTGGTTTAGGGCTCTAGGCAGCTTGTAGGATACGCAATAGACGGTTAGGAGGTAACTTAGTGGGAAGTAATTAGACGCGAAGTTATTTGAGCAATTCCCTTTAGAAAATCTCGCTTAGCATACTCGAGGTGATAGTCCCGATCCGGAAGACTCCTTCGACAAGTTGTAGCTCAAAGCGAGCTTCCTTTGTCTTCGCGACTTGGAGCAGGACTGTTGGATCTTCACAAAGCCTAACGCTGTGCTACCCCACGCGGCAAAATGAATTGAAAATGATACTGTTAAGAAAACACATCAAACTTCTAGGACCCTCTGGCACAATTTGCAACAACATCCGACCATGCCAGTCCACACCATGACAACCCGTTCTCACGCCCATCTCAGCAAAGTCTCCCAACTAGACGCCATAATAGAAGACATCAACGCCGATCTCAAAGACGTGACTGAGAAGTGGATTACGTCCTCCAGAAAACCCGAACTCATCGAACTGCTCCGAGACCAGATTCTCGCTCATGCGGAAAACTTGACTCCTCTTGACAAAGTGCAATGTCTCGGATTCGGCACTTTTGAGCCGGAGGGTACTGGATATGGTCCTGAGATCAGATGGTATAGATGTGCGCAGATGGTAATGTTCGAGACGATTTTAGAGTGTTTGCGTATGGGATGCCCACGGGTATTTTCAAGATCCGGATTTTACGGAAGTTGATGTCGTAATCTTGGAACGAAGAGGTCGTGAGTATTTGTCCTGGATGTCATCATGTGCAAGCATTCAGTCTAGTGGTTGTTGAGTGAATGCTGATACTGGTCGATGATTTCTGGATCACAGATACTGTCATCCCCCATCCTAGAGCACGAAATTTCCAGCATAATGGAAGTCCGGCTGTAGCTCCACTGGATCGCTCAATCCTTCCTCTGCTTACCAGTTCGACATTTCTTTTCATGTCGGAGGTGGTCTTCCATTTGACAGCTGTGTAAGTTGCACTTCGACTCCAAGGAGGCCGGGGCTGGGAGTATTCTAAGACAACGACGTCTCAAACTGCAGCAAGATACAATCTCTGACACAGTAGACAGTAGACTATAGAGCAATATACCATGCACGACCATCTCTGTACCTAGGAAGCGATGCAAAATGGGCTCACAATCTCCTTCTGGTACGCTTTTCACGATCCATCTCCTTTCCTCAACTTCCCTGACAGTACTATCCCCTGTGTCCCAGCCTTTAGACTAACAGCTACTCAAGCTTGAGGAGTTTGGAAACAGTTACGAACTCGAAGCACGAGACCTCAGATTGTACATGAAAAGCTGCGCGCCTCCCATCGAAGCAACGCCTTTTTCATTAAGTATAGAAGAAGAGTGTCCTTTTGTTTTCTTGAGGGCGGATCCAGAGAAGCTTCGGAATCTTGGGGATCAATATGGCGTGAGGTCTCGGAGTTATGCGTGAGTTGTTTGAAAGCCAGGAGATGATTTAATGGAGTACGTTGAGGGGTGCCGGAATGGGTGGAAGCAGATTTCGGAATGGAGTTGAAGGAAGGATATTAGTTGGAGAGGTTCAGGGTAATTGTAAATCAATAAGTTCGGGAGTTTTGCGTAGTGCTGTAAAATTCAAACACAGAAGGAAAATCATTATGCGTCATGCGGCTGTCTTGTTTTGGGAAGAGATATTGACTGGGTCCGCTTCAAGTCTTTAACCAGTCATTTCTCTATTACACCCAGTTTTAAAGCTCAATTCGCTCTTCATGGGTGCTTAACGGAAGCTTCATACCTTCTGCAATTATTTTGAGAAGGACATGATCGAGCTCGATAACAGGATGATGTTACATGGACCGAGAGAGACACCACCACCACCACCGCCCCCCCTGAGCTTTAACACCATCTTAACTGAAATACGAACCCTGGAAGTACACAGCTTTAGACTCAAAGCTTCAGCCTTCTGATCTGCTGCCATCAGACATAGCAGCATAGAAGTAGGAGCTTCACGCCTGAGGGCAGCCTTGGGTTCCACGATCATGGAACTGCAATAACCAGTTCATATCACCCATAGGATCCTGTTCCAGAATACCTTCAGAGAAGTTTGAATCTCTCTGATAGCGGCAAGGTAATGTTCCTGGTTTACTTTATTCTTCTGGATCCCTGATACAGAGAGAGCTTGAGAGCAGCCACACTGTCGATGTGTTATAATGCGCAATCTTCAGCTATCTCTGTAAATCATTGTGACGAGTTAGGAGGATTGGCAGCCACAAATGAAGCACTCGTGATAGGGCATTTGGGGAAGCAGGGCGTTTGAGAAATCGGCACGTTTTCGTCGATTTCTATTGGTATCAAAAGCAGGTCAATTCTTCAATTTTCAGATAGAAATTTCATGATCAAAAGCCAGCGACGCAGATGACAATATCAACATGTGACACTTGACAAACATGCCCGGCTCCTCAATTGTGTCCATATCGAAGATCGGACACTTAAGCGAAACTTGCCGGCAGGTCTGTACCTCCGTACTCCGAGTAGGTGCCCCTGAGTCGGCCATTGACTGTTACTCTGTTATCAACCAACCATCTGAACTTTGTGAAATTCAGCATATTACCGCTTCTGGGCTGCTAACAGCCGCATCGCAAAAACTAACTTGCAATGCCTGTTTGACATGTTTGACACCTTGACATCGCTTCGTAGTCTTGTGCAACTCGCACAGATCAACTAGTGCCGAATATCAAAACGTTAGTGCCGAATATCAGAATGTCACCCTCAGGGTGGGTACTCAGGGAGGCTCCCTTGGTACTTTATTAATCATGGCCTTGCTGATCTTCACCGACCTCAGCAAGCTCACGTTGCACACATTGACAAGGAAAGACAGTATCCTGGCCCATCTACGGAATGAAATACGACTCCTCGGAACTTTATACGGAAGCACGGAACAGACATCATCATATCTGCAACTTGAACAGGAAATAATAGTCGAGTCGAGTGACACAAAATAAAGGAGGCGGCGCACCTACCAAAACATACCCCACCCCGCTTTCTCGCTTCGGCTCAACTACCGATACTTATCTCTGCCCCTGACTCGAAAGATCAAAGCTCCTTTGACACTTGACTCAACCACCGCCAAGGCGCTCTAGGCGACCCCAAACAGTAAGGTTGCCGACGACATCGAGATCCTCACCCATCAACCACCAGCACCGCCACAACACCAGCGCCAGCCAGCTCCAGCACCAACACCAGCCAACAGACAACGCCAAAATAGTTCCCTTCTGGACTCTGGAGAACCCCCTCTCCACCCAGTAGCTCTAAACTCAAACCACAACTTCGTGAACTCCGGTACCCTAAAACCACCGAGCTCTTGCGAGAGCCGTGACCACTACCCTAAACAGCTCTAAATGCTCTAGAGAGGCTACTTTAGTACTCTCCGAGCAACTTAGACGCGGCAGATTCGTCTGTTGGGATTTTTAGAGCTTGCGAGTCCTCGGGATTTGCGATTGCTGGGTCGGCTTTGGATTGGCTAGTGTCCTGCGATGCCGAGGGCTAGTTTACTTGACTTAAGTTGAGGAGGGTTATTGTTGGGAGGCGAAATAGTCGTTTGTCACTTTGACTCTGGTGATGCTGCGATGCGCTGTCACTGTCACTGTGACTGTGGCTGTCAGTGTCACTGTCTGTCATCTCGACTTGACTGAGCTGCTGTGGCGGTCGGAGGAATTGCGTTGATCACTCATCAAACAAAGTCTCAAAGGCAAAGAGGGGGTGAACTTTGATTTCTGAAGCGAGGGAGAGGGGATGTCGTTGTCGTCTCAAATCGTCTCGTCTAGATAGCAGATAGGATAGCATGAGATCTGACGCTAGCAGAAGCGGAGATCTTAGCGGCGGAGATAGATGTCACTCTAAAGTTTTGAGAGGGGGGTTTTTGACTTTCACGGTCTTTTTTGCGAGGGGGGAGATGTGGGGATTGTGGTTTCTCGATTAGGGATTTTAAAGCTTTGCTCGTTCAGTTGACGAATCAGAGGATGCGAAGAACGACGCCCTGTGCCGGCCGGGATTTCTTCGAACTTTGAAAAGCGGGCAGCGCCGAATTGCCGCACTTACATGATTGAGGTGGTCCCGGGACCCACGTGAGAAGTGGGATGGATCATGGATTCTTGGTCCCTGTGGTACGTGGACAAGGTGGGGACCGCGGTGGTTCTTTTGTTTGTGGCCGGCAGAGGGATGGAAACTTTGATCTGAAGAAGGTTCACGGCTTTTGGAAGGAAGTGGGACGAAGTTTGATCTGTATGTCCACAAAAATAACTTCAAGTCTGTGGGGACCAAAGTGCACAGTCAGGACTCTGTAAGAGGACCGGGTTAGACACTCGGCAGTTGAGGAAATTGGAAGTCTAATGTATGAACTCTGTTGCTGGGCCTGAGGCTTCTCGAAACTGTATTTTGAGAGGCGGGAAGTAGAAAAGTCAATTGTGTTTCTGGCCTGTCAGTTGTGTCGGAAGTTGTGGGGTTGTCGAGTCAGTGCTGTTGATCTCGGCTGGAGTGTTGATCGTGTAGTAGTAGTGTGCAGTGGCAAAAAATCAGTCACAGCTCTAAGCAATGCAATATGGATGATTGTGATGATGCTTTTGTACAGTGGTAATAATATTACAAATACGTAAATACTTCGTATCTCCTATGTGCCAGTGCTGTTGTTCCTGTGTCCATGGTATCTACAATCAAAAATGCTTGACAACGCAATGCAATGCAAGAGCAGTGTTTCCTCCAACCCAAGTGAACGCCGAAATATAGTAGATACGTATCATAGAATCATTCCATCATAAACCAAGAAACCTCTCCGAAATTGCCGTCTGCCTTCAAGCATAAACGCAGTCATAATCCCTGGAAAATGTCTTCTCAATCGCCTCTCTGAACTCGAAAACCCCTTCCCCAGTCTCTCTAGCAAACAACGCAACGTGGGCAGCAGGTCCAGTGCCCTCGCCTTTTGTTCGTACCACCTCAGTCAGGTCTCGAACTCGCTGCTGTATCAGAGCATTTTGATTCTTTGAGCTCTGCCAAAATTGCGCGAGCTCGGCCAGAATGCTTTGAGCTCCCTGGAAGGACATCAATCGATTCGGAATGGCAGTGGCAGTGATCTTGGCAGTGAGGATGTCAATTGCTGAGACGATCGCGTATCCTACGAACGGTGAAGAAAACTTGGTTGGAACATCGCCATGCCTTGGACTAGCAGATGCCTTCAGCGCTGTGAGGGTATCTACCATTCTCAGAAGATCCTCGGCATGCTCTTTGGACACCGCAACATGGTGCGCAAGTTGCGAGTTGGTCAAGTTGTATTGCTGGATGTATCGGTTGAGCTTCATCGCCGTCGTATTGTAGACTGTATGCATCATCATGAATGTACCAAGTTTCCCTTCGCTCGATGCTCTCGCGAGATTCTCAGCGGAGAAGATGTAACAGGCAGGCAGAGCATCGTTCCAGATTCTCAGGCGTCGAGTGGCATCTTCATAAAAAGCTGGGAAACTGTTGCGAGTTGTTGTTGGGCTCGGTCGTTGGGATGTTCGGTAAACATTCGCCATCACGTGTCCCCAAATAGTCGTAATATTGATTAAGTACGCCATTGATCCAATCGTCCAGTTGATGTTCTGAATAGGCGGTGTGGCAGGATCAAAGTATGGATTCTGGATGTCGAGCTGGGACTCGAAGCTCTTCACGTCGCACGGCAGTCGTAGAAAAACATCGTCCGATTGTACAATACTGAGATGGCCGGAACAGAAGCCGTTGAATCGATCCATCAAGTAGCAGCTCCAGAAGGTTCTTCTTCTGCACTCAGCGAACCCGGCGCGGGTCAACCCATACGGATAAGACTTGCGGTAGCCATCATCTGTCTTTTCCATTTCCAGATTCAATTTGAGACCGCTTGCAGCTCTCAATGCTGCTCCACAGAAGTCCCATGCGTCTTCCGCATTGTTATTGGCGAAGTAGTACAGAGCAAGGAGCACTCGGGATTGAACAAGCTGGAGGCTGAATCGACTATTGTCGCAAGCAAATCGAGATACCGCAGCGAACCGAGCCCCAAACGACTTGTGCTCGCTCTTCAATGAGAATACAGTTCCAAGCGCGAGGATGGTGTAAACAAGCATCAAATCATCAGCAGATTTTTCGCTGACAGACAAAACCCAGGCTTTGAATGGTCCCTCGGGAAACATGCAATAGGCAGTTTCGGGAACGTGCTTGAAGAATACCGAGATGAGATCCGCGACAAGCATGGGATGCGTGCCGAATGGGTTTGTTTGCCATTCTTGAAGAAGGCTGGACTGGTTCGCGATGCCATTGACAGGCTCTGCCCAGGGCGCTGTTGGGGAAGTGGGATCTAGTACTGAAGGGCGAGGAGAAGCTTCCGATGCGACAGGAGTGAAGTCATTGTATCCAGTTCGCTGGCGTTTCGAGTGATGGATCTCTGAATCGGGGGTCGCTTGTCGCACTTGTCGAGGGGAGACTGAGTGACTACTTTCCCTCTTCTCTACCTTGAAGGACTCCAAATCTGCTCTTGATGAGGCTGGCCGCGATACTGAATCCTCTGGATCTGATGGTGGGGTATCTGGAGACCCATGACCACCTCGAGGGCTGTGCGTCGATATTAGCAACGATCTTCTAGATAAGAATCTCGCAACCGAAATCTCAACGACAAGTGTTTACTTACGCATTCTTGAACTTGCATATTCTCCCAAACTTCTCGCACTGGACGCAGCGCGGGTAGTCTGGGTCGCACTTGATCTTCTTTTCTCTGCAAGTGATGCAAGCAATTGCAAGCCTCTTTCTGGGTTTGCCGGCCTTCGTCACACCCCAGTGCGCATTGACAATTTCGCCATCAATAACTGTTTTGCAATGCGTTCCATCATCGTAGAAGTAGCACATTCCCTCCCCTGGCACTTCGGCTGATCGGACAAACCTGGGTAGAAATTGCGTCCCTGTCCAAATCTTTGGTCCCAGTCCATCCTTTATTGTGATAGGATCTCCAGTAACTGTGCTAGTTGGGGTTGGTGGATAAGTCGGAGTGGCTGGTGCACTGTGTTGTCCATCTCGATATGTTGCTCTTGAATCTAACTCTAGTCTATTGATCGCGGCTGGCTGGCGAAATTCTGGATGAGGTCTGAATGACGAAGAAGTATCTCTAGAAAAGTATTCTACTCTGTTTGACTGCGAGTGCGGAGACCAAGCTGTGACAGATGATGGTGGGTAAGGCCGCGAACTTTCAACAGACGGGTATCTCGAGTCGTAGCGAGGCGATTCAGGTCTGGCTCCAGCTAGACTAGGTCGAGGAGGAGGAGGGATACCAAGTCGCTCAACCTCAGGTCTCGAGTTGTACGAGTACTGTCGAGCCACAGGAGGTCTTTGGAAATAAGATGGATCGAATGGCCGATCTGCATGTACTGGTGTTGCTGGCTGTCGCGGATCATTAGGAGAGACTGCTGGGAATACTGGGCTGTGTCCATCCGAGTATGAAGTGGGAGGGCGAGTTTGATGTGATGTCGAAGCAAAGAGACTGCTCAGTGGAGGAAGTTGTTCTCTGGTCGACTTTTGAGCGGTGTCTGGCCTTGAATGATACATGTCTCCCGCTCTCACTGGCGAGACCGCATAAGAACCCTTCTGACTTTCGGACATTGGTGAAGTTGACTGTGCTGGTTTCCAACCATTCCCTTCCTGTGGCCTATCCGAGTATTGAGGAAAGTTTGTATTGGAGTGTTGATATTCCCTGGGTGTATATTGGTCCGGTTTTTGGTCGTAGTGAGAGGGCCGCTCATGCAGAGGGAGGATGGGAGCTTGGGTGTATATCTGGGTCATATCGAGAACTAGTCTGTCGTATCCAGGTTGACGGTCCGCTTTTCAATCTTGAAAGATAGCACCTGCTCGGAAGGACGTCTCTCTGTGGCACAGTATCGTTCTGGGTCGACTATTCCAGGAAGACTGAAATTGCTTTGACAACCGGTTGAATTCAGCTGACTTCCAACAAGACGACGTTTCCGAGGCGGCAGTCGCAACGAAGTGCCGTCAAGCCCGATTTGCACAATAGTACCAAGGAGGGGTGGGCGTTATGGCCTGTGAGAGGTCGGTCCGGCACCTTTATTTGCGAAAGGAAGGTGAGTTGGTACTTTCGAGTTCTGATAGGTCTGAGATTCGAGTTCCAACACATGTAGGAAGAAAAGTCGAGTGTCTGTCGGTAGTGGAAGAATTGAACTTGTGGCTCATGCTGTGACCACCAGTTCGGCCACACCCATTCTTCTGGAAACGGCAGCTCGTGCAAGTCCGGTTTTCAAAGGCGGCTGGCCAACAATTGCAAGCGTCACAAACGGATAGAATCCCAGGATATTATACCTGGCTCGTGCAGCAAGTTACTTTAGTACGATGCAGGTTGCGGGACAGCAAACCAGGGGATGTTTGGAGTTTTGGGACGGCGGGGAGGAGGAAAGCGAAGGATGAGGTCTTTCTTGATCTTGTTAGGCGTCTTGGCTATAGAACAGTTGAGAGGACGAGACTCGAGGAGGCTTGAGATGGAAGTGTAAATTTCACGGTACTAACAACAGACCCGCCATACTAAGAGCCGACCACGTTTGCAGAAGGCTGCCAGAAGCCCCGAGATCATCGAGAGGAGTGAGATGATCCGATCCGACTAGGCTGGCTACCGATGATAGACGAGGGATCCAAGACGCGATCCAGCCCTGTCAAGGTAGCTGGAATTTAGCGTATTCTTCTGGTCTATGCCTATCGAGGAAAGGAAAACGTAGGGCAAGGGGCTTGACGGTAATGACCGCGCTTCAGACTAGCCGCCCCAGAACCCTTTGCCAGGCCGTCTCACATACCGGATACAGAGATGGCAGGCAACGGGGAGCCAGCCTGAATGAATGCTGCATGGCATGGCAGCGATGGCGTGGCTCTCCCTTGTCCTGCCTCGCCGTGCCTGGTTGCGGCCAGCTTCCGTATCAGGGTCTAATACTCGAAGAGTCGAAGAAGTGACCCACGACCACGACGCAACGTGGATATGGAACTTGTGGGGTAAATATTGGTGGCGTTACAGAGATCGCAAGCCATGCCTCTCGCTGCGGCGGCGTTGGCCATCCTGAGGTCCCTTGAACCCAGCGGAGAGACACTGACTGCACCAAGCTTCTTGGGGAAAGAACGTGGATGTACGGAAAGTGGACGGTGCTAATTACGAGTCCATGATTATCGGTTGGGATGCCAAAGGACCCAAGGAGAAATGAGTAAGGTTCGGCAGGCTGGTGAAGGAAGAGTTGTAAGAGGCCAGTTCGGTGCCGCTAACTTGTTCCAGCGGATACAGCAGGCTCTTTCGGCATAGTTCTTAAATCCACTATGGCTTTTCTGGACTCCTGGTGGGTTCACGTTCTGGACTGCTACTAACCCCTTCAGCTGTAGTGATGTCTAGAAAGCTACTTCTAATGCTATAGTGTGGCGACGGCTATGGTACCACTCTACATGGAGTCTAGCAGCCGCCGTCGAACTGCAATAGCACTTTAACCCGGCAGTATATCATAGGCCCCGAATTCCCAAAATCCGGCGCTGGTAGCCGCAATAAATCAGACAATATAGCGCTCTACTTGTGACGAATAAATGCGGTTGGCTGAATCCCCAGCAATGTGTTGGGTCTGCCGTGGGTCCATGCAGGGTGTTTGCAACCTCGTCTGCAGTTCTGGTTACCCCTCCCAAGAATTCCGGCAGAGTATGACGCTCAATGCTGCTGCAACTAGCTCGTTGAAACAGCGCTCCCTACCGGCAAGTGTTAGATTATCTGTGAATGTTGTTGAGCAGAAATGCAAAGGTAAACACACGTGAGCTGTCTGCCACACCGTTCGTGTTGTTGTGTCAGAATGATGAACACCAAGAACTTTGCTTGATGGTGTGAACTTGTGAAGGTGACAGTGGCTACCAGCCTTTCCGAGGCTCGAGACAGTTATCTCCGGATCGCTAGATAATCCATGCTTTCGAACAATTGTGCCCGCCCAGTGAAACTCTATTGTGATTAACGAAACCACCTGCTTCTCCCTTATTTCTTATCCATAGGCGAGTGTAGCGAATCCTGGCTAGCTTCCTTGGAGAATTGTTCGAGGGAATTCATCCACGGGTGGAGCTGCGAGATTCCGTGTCTCTCACGGAGCCTGGCGTCATGGGAATGCAAGATCCATCTGATCTGATAGCGAGACACAAGCGGCTTGAATTGACGATCAAGAAACCCCGCAATTTCCTTCATGTCTTTTTCAAATGTGCACAAGATCTATAAAACACCCCTTGCCCAATAGCAGGCAGTTCTATAATGCTATATTAATAGTTTCTAGACCACGAGGTCACGTTGCGCTGCTGGCATCATCACAATCGCATTTTCTGGTAACGTTTAGCTCGCCAGCACGCGGGCCCTAAAGCCATGCAAGTGATGGATACCGCCATGCTGGATTCGGGACATTCTCCGATGAAGCTAAGCCGAGCCTGGGCTAAAACAGCGAGTCGCAGATCCCCATGAATCTGACATGACTTTCCCTGGTCCAGCCAGATTTGAGAGAGAATGCTAGCTCCCGGAAGATCGACGGGTCGGCGTCTGTAAAGTTCTAAAGTCTAAAGCCATGTCGCGAACCAGAAGCTCGGATTCAGGAGACGATATGCGTGGTGTGCGGACCCGTGCGAGAACGCGAGCCAGATACTGGTATCCTTAGCCATCCAGGTATTGGTGCGGTAGACAAAAAAATCCTATCGCCCTTGAGTACCATAATTTCTGAGCTTCGTGAGGTCAGTACGACTTCACCGGCTTATGATTTGAGTTCTTGTTACGGGCGTAAGAAAGGTAGATCCAAGTACCGAAATATGCGGCGGATACAGCGTCTGAAAGTCAAAGAAGGTTTCTTGAAAGTCTATTTTTTCGGGGGTTATTCAGACGATGATTCATGAAGACGGCCTATGTGTGGAGGCACAGACTCGCGATCGTTTTAAATTCGGTAGCACTCTCCGACTAGTACATAGGCATTTGAGCTAACCTATCACGCCGTCGTGTCAACCCCAGAACCAACAAATATCCCAATCAAGACGCTTGCAGGCTGCTGAAATGTGCCACAGAGTGGCAGGAAATTGCGACTAAGTCTCCTGCCAAATCGAGGATGGGCAGCAATCTGAGGGATGTTGCCAACGTCACTTGTCTTTCTTTCCCATGATGTTGTGAAATCAAAGCAATCTGGAAGATACAAATACCGAGTCACGGCAATGAGTATTGATGAAGATCTGACCGTAATCGGAATAGGCGTGCAGTCTCACAACCACAACAACGACGTGACGAGATCCATGTGCCGTTCACACGATTGTAATATACCGGACAAGGATGGCAGTGACCCACAACTCCCGATTCTTCACGGTCCCGACTGTGCCCCAGCGCTGCAGGAACAAGCGCGGACACATGGGGCTGGCATGGATGGCCCGGGTTTGTGATCCTGTAATAATTAAATAGTTTTGGAGCTTGGGTCTCCTATAAGCGATGGGACGTTCGCCAAGGGTGCCACGCCGTATGAGGAGCATCGATAAGGTGCCGTCGGAGTCTTGTGCCGAAGAGGCCGGGAGAAGCTCGAAGTACCGTCTCGCCTGTCGATGGAGTACAAAAAGCAAAAACCGTTGTACTTGTATGACCTAATCTCATTTCCTGTATGTCTCGTGGGATGAGTGCTCAACCGCGAACTCAAATACGCCTCGACCTGCCAAAGCAGCCTGGAACCACGGTTCCGCTGGGAGTGTGTGATGTCTGAAGAATGATTGGATTCGTCCATGAGGGGGGAGCTCGGCCGGCACCTGTCTCTGTTCAGACATGTCTCCGGTCAGCTTTTCATACGGCGAAAATTGGCCGCGAATCTGTCATCCGTACTTCTGTAGTTCCCGATTACCTTCCTTACTCGTACGTGCCAAGTCCCTGCCTGGTCAGTGACATATCAGTTCCTTTCCTCTGTTCAGACACCGCTTGTAGCTCGTAACGTTTTGCTCAGCACAAAAGTCCTTCCAAGCAAGCTGCCAGCGGCCGAAGAAAGACACAAACAAGGGAGGTTGGCCTGTAAAGGAGCATTGGCCAATTCATCCCCTGTAAACCGCCCACACCACCTTCCTCCAGCGACCCAGCCATCCCTGGCAACACCACTGCAGGCGCTGTCATTTCTCGGGATCGGGACCCCTCCCACCATCCCACGCTACCAAACAAAATGCCCCTAAGGTTACCCCAAACGCACAATGAAAGAATTCCCTGGAATGCACTCTGATTGGCCATCTTACGACTTTTCCCGAGTCATCTGTCCGCCAAGATACGCCGTCTCTGCACAAGAAGCTAATAATAGCGTACACCACGTTGGGCACATCTTCATAATTTTAATACCGGCAGCTGGGTAAATGACGCTGGCCACCCGCATTCCGTTTCCCGAACGGAGGCTTGGTTGTCTGCCATTTGAGAGTTCTTCGGATGATCATGATGATTCTGCATGGATCGATGTAAGGATCAACAATAAAACGCTGCTAGCAAAAGTACCATACAGCGAAATCAGGAAACGACTTGGCAACTGTACCTTGTGGTGCGGGGGAGCAGGCAATGCATATCTTCTTTCCATGTCCTTCATAAAAACGGGTCTTCCATGGATGTACGATTAAAAACACTGCCCAGCAAAACCCACACCAAGGAAATTGGTGCAACACGAAGGCACAGAAAAGTCTCGAAGCAGTGGAACTTTGAAAGACACCAAGCATCTGAAAAGAAGCTTCTGAGGGTTTTCGTCTATTTTATCCGTAAGAAGAAGGACGACTGAAGATCCACGTTTCTTTCTTGATCCACCACGGAACATGGTCATGGTTGAGATGCTGGGCCAAAGCATGGTCATCGTCATGGTCTGATGTATGGGTCTGAGACAGCGTGCGGCTACTTGGCCGGGCTGCTCCCACCACTGTGACCTCCTACTGCTACCTTCCCAGTACCGTAAAATTAACTGGATCTTGTTAAGATGCGCGAAACATCGGGCACCAGAAGCTCTTCAGAGTTTCTCACTACCGACGAGGGGTCCGGATATGCCGTGATAGGTTCGGCTTTTGTGCACTTTGCGCGCCCGTACCGGACCAACAGAGGGAGACTTCAACCCATCGACTGGCGACTGGCATGAGGCTGCATCCAAATCGAAGAAATCATATCATACTGCGGAATATTGAGGAAAGAAATGATCGGGTCAGGAATGGCCGTGGTCGGTCAGGCTAGAGCAAGCTTTACACAGCAGACGACCTAAAATGCTGCCAGTTTTGATCTTGCTTCCCGAATATCAAGGCATAAAAATAAGCGAGAATCTGAGAGCCGAGGTGAAGTGAACAGCAGAGAAATGCTATTGATCAGTTCAAAGCTTTTACAAAGGCAAGGATATCAAATACGCCCATGAAAAGATCGGACCAAGGAATTTACATGTCATGCAACGACTTGCTTTGGGGTTTCTTCACGGAAGTCAGCACCCTGGTGAAAACCCGACATCGAGGATACTTCGGCCTCCCATATCTGATCGTGTGAAGGGCCGATGTCAATAACAGTTGCATACGGATGACTGCTGCAGACCTGCATACACGAAGGTCATTCATATCTCTTCTCTGAGAAATGTTTTTGCATTTCAAGAGTCCGTCGCAGTTGTACATGACGCAACAACCCACTCCTGTCCCAGCAAATGCTCTTGTTCGCTCGATGGGGAACTCGGCGACCTACCAGCTGCCTCTTTCATCACCAACACCCGTCCCAAGAATGGGAATTTGGGGATGCGGTCCCATGGTCTTGGTTTGCTGCAATTCATCCGTCCACACATCGTCGGCTACGATGCTGCAATGGCGGCCTACCACGCGCCTCATCGTCTCAATCACACGTTCTTTATATTACTCAGCAATCTTTCAGCGACATGTTGATTTCTTGTAGGTTGGGTAACTGGCTACTATTATTGAGGTCAGATTTTCCCTGGCTCGCGGTGCCAGGATAGGAGAAGGATCTGTTCATACTGGGGCATGCCCATGTTTGTGTCTGAGGTGGGCATGGAGATGATGGAGACCACGGGAGAGCATGCCGGTTTCATCCATGACTCCCGAGCAATGCATCCCTTGCCCCTGTCCGGCCCGTGATGCCAGTACATCTGACATGCACCCGCCACATGGGAACCAGACAAGATCTCTTCATCCACCCGATCCAATTTTGCACACGGCACAGTGTGGTCCAGTCTTTTGCAAGGGATAGGCAGATCATACAAATGACATCTCGCTCAGGACCTCCACAGAGGAGAACAGCAGGGGCTACAACAATATCCGACGACTAAAGGGGGCAGCTTGTAACCTTAAGCGGGTGCGGCTGCGGCTGCAGATGAATTGACACTTCGACCACCAACAGTCTCGAGCCCTCGCATTCGCAAGCTCTCCCTTTACAGGAAAGATTCGTGGTCCGAACTGGTAGCGATTGATTCCTTGCGGCAGTTCGCCTGCTTCGCAATATGTCTTAGATTAAGGTACTGTGGCACAGACGCCTTTCTGATATTCGTTGTTGCGCACAAGCCGAATTAATTTCAAGTGCCAGATGCCACCGTTGGATTTGTATGGATTAGTCTTTAGGATAATTCGAATAGCCGCTCGCTCAACGGTGGCATCTGGACATCCTGGCAAACCACATCTCGACTCCAGAGTTGACATGATGCATCTCAGAATTATTGTACAACACAAGCCCTTTATCTCCCTTTCATCCGTTCTAAAACTAGATCAATAAGACCTTCACACGCGGTTTACCGGCCACCAGCACGCACGCTCAGGATTGAGTTCTTACGGCAGGTGAGAGGCTAGACATGGAGACGAGAAATCTCTCCTGCGTCATTTCATTTTGAAATTCTGGGTGCCATCACATGCTGACAAATGAATGTGGAAGCAGCCCGCCTTCTGAGCGACCTATACCCAATCATTCCATTTGCAGAAGATTGGGGACGGCAGTCGAACAGTCCGTCGCGGCATGAACTTCCCATGTCACAATTACTGAGCTGCCAACCACCACAGAATAACACTATCAAGATGGCATGCTTTTCTCTGTTGGAGTTATTGAAATAAGCATGGCCATTCGCTTTGAGCCTACAGTTGCTGCTCTGAGAAAGATGTTATGCTTTCTAGGCTATCATCACCCTGAACAACAGAATCTCAGGATCTCCCTGATGACTGAAAGCTTTGTAAGGCCGAACTCTACGAAACGTTCTGTTTCTGCTGCACGTCGATGTTTCCTTATACCACAGGATGTCTATATCCTCTGTCCATTTCTAGCAAGTTCGAGATCTTCCTTCCGCCAAATGCCGTTCTCAAAGGGGCGTGATGCGTTGGGTGGCACTGCAAACCAGCCTTCTGATCAGTCGACCTTTGCTTCGTGCATTCGCTTTGACATTCTTCACGTCCTCTCAGCCCTCGCGTCTGCCTTCATTTGTTGTTTCATTTTATCCAGCTGCGATTGAGGGGGAATTGAAGGCTTCCTCTCCCTACAACGAGACAATGAAGGGGGACGGCTGTTGCATGTTGAAGTCCTGAACAGCGCCACTTTCGGCCGAGCAAGTGAAGCCTTCATTTCTTCTCTTACCAGAAACAATCAGAAACCACACGTTGGGAATATCTCTGCCGCAGGGTAAAGCAGTTCCACTGTACGTCGTGTATGGTAAAGTACGCGATCCGCGTTGCGAAGCACGTAGATCTAACATTCTCTGGTCTCTTGCGCTCACTCCTCGAGTTTCGCTCGCTTGGGTCTTTGATATTAACCATAAGATACTAACAAAACAAATGAGAACTTTTGCCTAAGACAAGAATTAATGATCAACATTCTGCAAGCAACTAGACCATCTAATAGAAGCCTCAAACGTCTATAACCCTCTTGCAACGACGTTCATGTTGGCTGGAATGCTTCTCCGCATTGTTGCTACTACTCGTGATGAATCACCACTATTCAGTGATCGTCCCGGGCCGCACACGGCTCGTCTCTCCTTTATCCGTTCTCTCACTCCCGACACATTACTGACATCTCGAAGCCTCTTCGATGCCTCATCCTTCCCTAAACGGAGGCTTACGACACTCGGAATTCCTCCCCTTGCGAACCGAGCTCTTTCCTTCCATCCTTCACTCAAGCCTACTACTGTACCGTAAACACTGCCTACCCAGAACCCCTCATCTCGGCATCAGCGACCGAGTCAGACTGTGGCGCGTCCCACGGAATGTGATATTTTCCACCAGTCAGCATCCCTCGCGAGCGGCAGCCACACAAAACCCATGGCGTAATACGAGGTTACAGTAACAACGACATCGAATTATTTGGCTTGCATCCTCACAAATCAAGAAGCTAAAGAGATAATCCCAAAGAGATGGTGAGTCGGTTCTTGTTTTCCGTTTCTGGATCCTTGGCTAGCTCTTTTGCTTTTCGGGATGCTTGGCTCTGATGCGTCTGTTGGGATTTTTGTTCTTAGGGGTCAAGGGATTTAGGAGACAGGTGCATACGTGCATGGAACTAAACCAATCCGCGGCAAACATCGGAGGTTCTCTCGGTGCCTTCCCACTATTGAGGTGGTGATGGATGCGCGCTGCTCTGATCGGTCGGGCCTATTTTCTTGCTTGCTGGCTGGCTGCCACGATGGGATGGTTACGCTGAAGGGTTGTGATGGGATGTAATGCAAAGTGTCGGCTCTTTGTTCTGCCCTGCAGGAAAAGACATGCAATGCAGATCGGGTAGACTGATCTGGAGATGGTGGAGTGGATTGAGAAGAGTCCGCGGATATGGGTCTTGGGACGGCGATACTGCAGCTGGTGACAGCTTCTAGAGACTTGTCGACTTGTGGCTTCTGGAAAGACTAGAATGACTCGCTGAAGCCTTGGACCTGGATCCAGATACCTGGCTGTCGTGCTTAGTAGGAAGTGACTCGAGCAGGCGGAGCGAAGCTGGAATAGTGGCACAATACAGAACTTCAAGTGAATCAGTTAGGTTTCCGGCGAGCTTGGTCTAGTATATCGGTATCCAGATAGCAGGCCTCTATAGCATCTTTCTATCCTCGACCTTCGCATAGTAGTCTACAGCTTTGCCTTCGTCTTTGCCAAATCTCTTGTGTAGTCCTCCCTCAGCACCCTCCTCAAAATCTTCCCACTTGCACTTTTGGGAATGCTCTCCACGAACCTCAGACCCACAAGCCATTTGCCTCTTCCCTTCTTCGCCTTAACATACTCCAACAATAGCTCCATAGCTTGTTCCTTCGATCCTCCATCATCTTCCCCTTCTCCATCTCTCAAAACAACGAAAGCGAACGGCCTTTCCCCAGCGTAATCATCCGGCACGCCAATCACAGCACAGTCCTCCACCAGCTCATGACCCAGAAGTAAGTCCTCGAGCTCTGCTGGAGCTACTTGCACGCCTTTGACTTTGATCATTTCTTTGATGCGATCGTGAATCACGATGCAGCCGTCGGCGTTGATGCATCCGATATCACCGGTGCGGAGGAATCCTGAGGATTCAAAGGCGGAGGAGGTTGCGGTGGGGTTGTTGAGGTAGCCGGGGAAGATCTGAGGGCCTTTGGCAAGGATCTGTTATGGCTGTTAGCTGTTTTTGAAGATTATGTTCAAGTGTTCTCAAGGGAACGTTGCTGCTGCAAAGTCTCGGCACCGAAGATTGGAAGCAGGCTTACCTCTCCTTGTTCACCAGTACCAAGTAGCTTTCCCTCGCTGTTGACCACTTTCACCACGGTATTCGCAACTAGAGTTCCGCCTGTTCTAGCATATTTGAAGGCGTGCTTGTCAAGTGGATGTGTTGTGATACAGCCCGTACTTTCAGTCATGCCATAACCCTGTTTGAATCCTCGACCAGGGAATCTCTTCTCCAGAAGCTGTAATATTTCTTCACCTGACACCGTAAAGTTAACATGGAACTCTCAAAGTACACCAAAGAGCTCTGCCAACGTCCGTAGTCACGAGCTTGAATTAAGAAGTTTTGGGACTTACTGATCGGTGCAGCACCTGACGCGAAGCGCTTGATACAAGAAAGGTCATAGTCATCAATAACAGGGTCGCTGACTAGGCGGATGATGATTGGAGGTACTACTTGTACTTCAGCAATCTGGTAGCGCTCTATCGTTGAGAGCAAGCCCTTCATCGTGAATTGTGGGAGTATGACAACTTCCGCGCCAATGACAAAGGGCAGGACAAGCATTTTCACCACGCCTGTAACTACGCGAACAATTAGCATAGCAGCAAAGGAATGCAAAGAACTGTCCGTACTGTGATAAAAGGGGAGCATGCCCAGAACAGTCTTGTGGTCTGGTGAAGTTGTCGGGATGAGCTGGAGGCACTGCGCGATTATGTTCTGGTGTGAAATCATAACCTACGACTCTGAATTAACCTAGAACTTCCCTCATAGCCTTGAAGACACCGAGACTTACAGCTTTTGGTAATCCAGTAGTCCCACTGCTGAAACAAAGAAGAGCGCAAACTTCACTGTTACTCTTCCCCTTTGGCATTCGCCACGCTTCCACCTGACGACTTCTTCGACCCTCCTCGATCAAGTCCTCCAACGACTGAATCCCAGCCTCGCTTCCTCCATTACTATTGTCATCAATCGTGATAATACAGTCATCAGTCCTTCCCATCTTCTTCAAAGCTCCCTGCACTACACTGGCGATATCGCTAGGACAAAACACTATTTTACAATCTACAATCTTGAAAACATGCATCATTTCATCTTCACTGAACGCTGGAGAACTCAAGGCAGGAATACCACCCGCTCGCATGATACCATATAGGATAGCAGGGTACCCGATCGTGTTTGGAGCACATATCGACACGACATCTCCGGGCTGGAAGTCATGTTTGAGAACCAGAGATGTGGAAATGTTGCCTGCAAGAATTTGGATTTCTTGATGCGTGAGGCGTGAGAGCGTTGATGTGTTGGTGAAGCCTTTTGGATTTGAATTGTACTCTTGAAATGGGAAGTACTTGTTGTTATTGGAGAAGAGGAAGGAATATGTTGTGATATCAGTAGGTACTGCTATAAATCAGATTCGACCTTGGTGTAAGTAAGGCTCCACAGCTGACTTACTTTCGATATCCGGATGCGAGGATCTGAACAACATCTTGACTTGCTGGTCAGTAAATAAAGACTCGCCAAGTATGAGATTTTGAGATGTGCTGTACCTGTTGATTGTTCACAGAATTTCGGCAAAGCTACCCCGCAATTCGGTAAATTACCCCGCTAGCCCTTTTCAAGCCAAGACCAACTCATACCAATGTCTTCAATTGTTGCTCAGTCGAAGAATCTGCCCGTGGATACCGATGTCATCCAATTCTACGTGTATTTGACTTTGTATTTTGTTCACTGACGTTCATATTTTCTCATATATATCTCGACACTCTATCTGCAGACACTCCTTACTCTACATACACACGGGCTCATACTTGGACAGTAAAGCTTCCTCCCTCGTCTTATGCGGGTCATAACATTGATGCCCTCATCTGTAAATTGAGTCTGGTTGCCGCCCTTCCCCGTGCGACGACGATCGCATGCACATCTCACGTCGCTGTAGACACTGTGTCTGGTACAGTTGACTTTTATTCATCCTGTAGTATAAACCAAGGATTGACCTTTGTAGAAGAAACTATTTCTTGTCGACGATATTCCTGCAGCCTGCTCTCAAGAAACGAAAAATTATCCCACCACTCAATTTCAATTTCCGCAAATTGCAGCTTTCTCCAGACATCTGGCTTTCTTCTCTGCAGCCCTTCTATCCGACAACTTTCCATTCACCACTCTCTCTGGGAACTCAACTGGACCATGTTGGTTGAACACTCGGCATCTCTTCCAGAACTTGACGTATTGGGTCTTGCATCGGAAGTGTTTGGCGGATTGCTTTATGGTCTTCAGTGCTTCGACGATCCTGGTTGAAAGCATAAGCGTCAACAACTTTTTTCAAGGTGGAATGGGGTCATGGGGATGAGGCAACGTGGACCAGAGACGACCGGTGGAGGCCACACACGCAAATGATCTCGCAAATGAATAGAGAGGCTAGCAGACACTTACCAATCATCGCCCATCATGTGTGGGTATGGAAGGAAGGACCTGGAGCCCACCTGCCACCACTTCTTGCCATCAACGCTTGCCATAGCCCAATCCTTATACCGAAGTTCAAAGGTTCTGTCCTTGCCGGTGAGCGGATAGACACCATAGACGTTAGTGTTGAGAAACTGGTGTGGTACTCCGGGAAGCGATGAATGGTGGATCCGGTAGTGTTTGGGCAGCCAACGCTTGATCAGGTGAGGAAGTCTGTTCTCACCGACCTGGTACCGGCCGAAGCAAGCTGGAATGAGATCAAAGCGTCCATCGCCATCGAGGATGATTGGGGTCGGGTGGGCCATCTTGAGGAAACCGTAAAGGCGCGTAGAGGTGAGACCGAGGGAAACGGCGCGAATGGGAGAGCAAAGGTTGAAGATTTTGTAGATGATGTCGTAGGGGAGATTTCCGTGATTGGCTTTCGAGTCCTTGGGAGCAATTCCTGTAACCCATCGGACGGCTTGGGACGACCATTTCTCAAGCCAGCATATAGATTCTTCGAAATCTTTCCGAGAGAGACTGCATCCCTGGCCGAGAGCTTTTTGAAGATCTTATAGGTGATTCCGAGGGGCATGTTTCCAAGATTGGCTTTCGAACTCGCAGGCGCGATGCCTGTGACCGGTCGAACAAGCTTGGGACGATTATTTCTCAAACCAGCATAGAGGTTCTTTGAGGTTTTGCCAAGAGAGATCGCGTCCTGGCGGGAAATCTTCCTGAAGATCTTGTGGGTGATCTCGAGAGGCAGGTTTGAGAGGTTCGCTTTGGAGAGGACGCAAGGAGAGCCTGTCATTCATGTTAACTCGCTTTACCGACAGGAGGATGATCAAAGTTACCTTTGTAAGTAGGAGGCTTCGGATTCTTGTACTCCCAGTCTGCGTAGACCCTCTTCTTTCCTGCAGCCAATTTCATGGCGCGTCGTCGGTGCCGACAGAAACGCTGCTTGCAGCAAAGTTCCACAGCGGTTTTGCGATTTGGGAGACCCATCGTGACTTTATGAGATACTCGTGTAGTGTGATGCGAAACTGTGTCGTGATTGAGGTCGAATTTTTGTCGCAACGAGGAATGTAGAGGATGTGGGCGGTGATGAGGAGGCAAAATTTTGAGCGAGGTTGGTGGGACGAATCTGCAACTTACCTTCACTTCACCATTCACCAATGGGCACAACACCAAAGAGGATAATGAAATTGGAACTGAGGATACATTCTTCTATCTTTGTAAGATTGAGTACCTGTAAAGGACATATGCCAGGGGTTTCTCCCTGCGATTACTTGCAGTGACTCGCTGGCATTTTTTGTTTTGTTTACCTGCTCAAGATCGCAAAATTTTGCCCTTACTAATTTATGATCTCGCCACAATTGCTACCCATCTTGTAAGAGCCTCATATTGATTTTATCTAATAGATGAATATATGTTCACCCATTGATAACTTAGCAAAAGAAATCTGTAACTTCCACCAACGCGCCTGAACAATGCGGCGCCATCATCACAGCTACCACGCGCATCCCAACGTCGTCTGAACAACCGGGAGAACTCCGAGCTGAAAAGCATTCAACGATATCTTGCATAGCATATCCCACCACCCCTGGACTATCTTGTGACCAACGATGCAGCATAATAATGTTGTGGAACTAACATTCGGAGCATTTGTAGGGTGCATTGAAAGCATTCACTGTTACAGAGACCACTTATGCAGTCAATTGTATCATCTTTTCAAGACTAATCGACAAAATTGATCCAACAGCCTTCCATTGCCTGCAAGAAAGCCTTGCTTTGTGGCTTGGGTGGCATGTTGCCATGTTGATAGCATCGCTTAGAGTCTTGGCTGGCTGAAACCATTATCCCCGCGCTCCCTTTCATTTCAAGGGAATGCGTCAGCAAGACTACAAAGCTATCCAAAGCCTTGGAAATGGAGAATTAAGTAATTTAGTCATGCTTGAGACTGAACGAGCGCCTTCTACGCTGATTTAGAGTCTTGGATCAACTGAAGTGAGCGAGGGAAATTTCTCACGCGGTGAGACTTCACTGCAACATTAGAAGAGGAAGGCGAGATCGCCATCGAAGCATTATGGAAAAATTCTAAGCAGTACGAAAAGATTAAGAGCTCAGTTACGACCACGCGCAGAGTGTGGTTGTGATATGATCATTCATTGCTGGGCTCACTACCCCTTCTACCCCTCTCGCCATAGCGACTATCCGCTATCGTTGTACGTCAAATGTTTTCGCGTCAAATGGAGTATGCCCATCAACCTATCTAACTCTTCTGCATCCTTCTTTGTCTTCAGCACCGGATCCATCGCCAAACAAAATTAATTCGACATCCCCACCCTCCGAAACCCAACAGCTCTATAAAACCGGACCGCGTTGGCGTAAGCTCTTCTCCCAACCTCTTTCTTTTCCTCCAAAGACATATCATCGTGAATCTGCTCTTCAACATCTTCGAGAAAGACACCTGGCTTGACAAACATGAACCGGAGACCGCTTTTCTGCTTCTCGGTCATCTCAATCTGAGCTTCAAGTAACGCCTGAGCCATACCCTGTCTTCGATATTCCTTTTCGTGAAATAAGAGCTGCAATACAAGTACAGCGCCATAGTTGATCTCTTTGCTCCAGGGATACATCATGGGTTTACTCTGAGTTGTGCCGTCACGATTGCATAATGTGAAGCCATCTGATTGAGTGTGGAGTAGCTGGAGAGATCCTTGGAAGTTCTGGGGGTTGAGGATTTTGAGGGGCAAGCGATCTACATAGCAAGCCCGTGCTGCTCCGAGTTCCTCATCATTGCAATCTGCATATATGTCGATAAGTCTGCAGAATGGTCGGAGCTTTGGAATTGTTCCCACCTGGCAATCCATCTGGATGTCAGAAGGCGCTATTGAGATCTGGAGGACTGGAGTTGGTGAAGTGGTTGATAGAGTTCTGTAGGACTTGCAGTCGTCGTTGCTTTGAATTTCGATTTTGGGCGCTGCCTTGCTGTGAAGAGCGAGACGCCCCATGTCGAGAGAAAGCTCTGCCTCGACAATAGCTGCCATCTTGAAGCAGGCGACGATGGGTTTATCTGGATGATGTGGAGCTGTTATGAGGCTTATATAGAATAATAACAAGGTTTTATGAGGAATCGAGGATGAATTTGTCGTGTGATGTGAAGCTGGTGAAGATAATAATCAGGAATTGATAGTGAGGCAGGATGGTTTTGCTCGACTGAATATGGAGCTAATGCAGAGGAAAACTCAAGAATTGATGATCCAGGAGTGAGAGAGCCTGTTGCTTTATAGCTTCCACCACATTGAGAAAAATTTCGATTTCAACTGACTTCAGTGACGCTAAGTCTACGTAGTTGGGGCCTACTCACTAGACTCTCATTCTTTTTAGTAAGTCTCAAACATCAGATAACTATCTTGACGACGCGATCTAGATTGCTACACTCATTTCGGAGTTAGTCTTGCGAAACACACAAGAATTCTCAACCAGCTTTCGCACACACCTGTCTCCAATCACAGGAACATTTTCACGACAACAACTAGTCACTTGCAAATATTGCTCGCGGCAACCAGTTTCAAAAGTCAAAACCACTCGGTAATTCACAGTCAATATTAAATCTAAGAGTGACTAAGTATAAATTAGTACCGGGAATTCTCATCATGACCAGAATTATTTCCATCCATATTTAACGACCACCACCACCACCCTTCGGATCTACAACCCCAGCATCCTAATCCCCTCCCCAAACAAGATCCACCTCCACTCATCCCTAACCTTCTCACTCAGCGGGAAATGTCTCTTCTCAATCGGTACAAAAGATCTCTCCACAAACTCCTTCCACTGCTTCACATTTCCGCGATGCATGCCCAGATGCGGAATTGTTCTTTCCAGAGCCTGCACCACCAATAACATCCTCTGATCCCCTTTATCCTCCGACTCCTCCAACCCAAACGGAAGTATTCTCATGCTGAACTTTGTACTTTTCCTTCAAAGACTTGATATTTTCTGGGAATTTAGTCGCTGTAGGTAAGCCGTATTCCTCGATGGGGAGAAATACGAATGTTGTGTAGAAATACCAGAGGCGGTATTTGGAGCCCATCCAGTCCCGAAGCAAGGCTCCAAGTTTCCGGGGGCCGCGAATGCAGTTTTGAGCGTAGTTGTCGGCGGCGAAGATACCGGACATCCAGCATGTGTAATTGACGGGGTGTGGGCGAGGCGGGATGTATTCGACGGTTGAGGAGAGAGGGATGGGTGCTGGGTGGATGATCTTGAGGTAGGTGTAGAAGAGCTTGTTGGTTAGACCGAAGCAGGTCATGCTGCAGAGACTACTGTGAGTCAGGATGAGGTGGAAGATGTCGTAGGGAAGGGAGGTGAGTTCATTGGGCGGTTCTGTGGAGGAGGCTGAAGGAGAGACATGATCTCCGAGGATTTCTCGGTCGGCTGACAAGTGCTGAGGTTTGCCGTTGCCATTTTGGAAGGCAATTGAGTTTGCTTGATCTTCATTGTCGGAGATGCCTGTGGTTGGGTAGATGGCTTCGTCTGAAGCCATGCTTGCCGAGAAAACACATTCTGAGAATTGTGCGATCTTATACTGCAAGATGTCGCATTGTGTTATAAGACGTGACTCAAAGCTATTTGGGAGCTTGTTTGGACTATGACTCGGAAAGTTTATGAAGCTTAGCTTGTAAAGATAGTGTAGTTGGGTACCAGATATGGTCCCCTCGTTATGTTTTAGCTCGCCTGTCTCGAAGTCTGATGTCATTGAAATTGAGGCTGGGATTTGTTGCCGGATATGCAAAACTTTGTGTACACCATTCACTACCTGATAACCTATTTAATGAAGTAGAATCACAATTGTGTCTTTCTTCGCGATCAAGTCTTCGGCTACTTCATATGTAGAGGCAAGCTCTAATTCCAGGGTTATATGTGGGTCTAGATGATCTAGATCTGAGGTAACGAACTTGGTTGCCGAGAATGGTGGAAGTTGGTACCCTAAATTTGTATCCTAAAAAGACTCAGCTCTCAGTTTCAGAAGCATTTCCTATCTATGATGAGATATCGAAAGTCTTTGGTATTTGCTGACTTGTTCGAGTGACTCCTCCAAACCACCTTGCACGCTTGAATGATAACATTCCCACATCATCGCTCCCAAACTCGGCTTCAGATTGGCAGAATCCCTTCACCTCACTTCTTGATCCCCACCACCACCAAATTCCTAGGACTCAACC
The DNA here is from genome assembly GCA_017365405.1 of Cadophora malorum. Taxonomy (NCBI): domain Eukaryota; kingdom Fungi; phylum Ascomycota; class Leotiomycetes; order Helotiales; family Ploettnerulaceae; genus Cadophora; species Cadophora malorum. The sequence continues at coordinate 56,380 of JAFJYH010000085.1, forward strand.
CATAATCAAAAACAGCCTCCACCCAAGCCTCATCCACCCCCTCCTGCTCCTTCAACCAAAGCCATCTATCACTCACAATTAAACTCTCCACCACCCCCGCACTAAAAGCCATCAAACTCCATGTAACACTCAACTCCTTCTTCAATGCCCCATACCTATCCGCGTACTCCTCAATCTGCTCATCCGTAATCCCTTTCATCGTCTCATTCACCTTAACGCCTCTCTCAGGATCACTTGCCAACTTCTCCAACGCGCCCCGTAAGTATGTTTTAAAAGAGCCGTAACAGCCCTTTCGTAGCGAACCAATTATAACCGGTTCGGTAGACTCGAGATTATTTGATGGCTCGCCGGGATTCTGGTTAGGTGTGAGTTTCTTGACGACGCCGAAGTCAAGGAAGACTTTCTGTAGGAGGGCGCGGTAGAAGTGGCGCGTGAAGAAAGAGTCGCTTTCTTTTTCTGTCCAGTTCAATGGTGCCTGCACGGCCATCATACGAGCCGTGATGTTGAGTCTGATTCCATCTGTATTGTAAGTAGATAGCTTCTCACTCATGGGAAAACCGTGCGGATCGCAGGAGGCTGATTCTTGGCCGGAAGCGTTGATGGCGCGGAGATTGGGGCGTAAGAGTGGGAGTTTGTAGGTCGGAGGACCGAGTCGTTCGGTCATGAGGTTGTAGCAGCAGCCTACAATAGCGATGGCATGGACGGAGGGGTTGACGAGGAGGGAGCGGATGCCGTGGTGGGAGAGGTTGCCGCAGGAATGTATGGAGATGGCCATTAGCCGCGTTTCTTCGCTCTTAGAGATCTCTTCGATGACTTCCGGTAATGTAGGATTTTCATCCTCTGCATTGACAATCTGTAATTTGCCAGCTGGGGCAGCAATCTTCATCTTCTCGATCTGCTCCACAACGTCTGATAGATCCCCATCTTGAACCACATGCTCCACATACTGAATATACCCCTTCCCATCAGCAGGTGTATAGATCGTAGCTAGATCTCTACTCGGCCGCATATCAACCTCATTCTCCTTCTGCGCAACCTTCACTGGTTTCGCCGCTCTTCTCAACGCCTTCAAATTCAACTGCTCAGCAGGCACCAAACTATCCTGCTTCATCCGATACACCTTCTTATTCCGCATAACTTTCTCTCTCTCCGCAACTCCGGCCAGAACATCCATACCTTTCGCCCCCCTGATATTCAACTCCTTACTCTCCACAGCAACAATATGTTTATTGTACGGTGGACTAGCAAGCGTCCGACCGAGATAATTCTGGCCGCTGCCGAAATCAACGAAATGCGTGATTTCCTGACCAGTGGTTTCGGCTACGGAATCAGCGACTCGGACCACGTAGTCGGCGAAATTGCTGACTTCGTGCACTTTCTTTGGGATCATGCCTACTGCGACGTGTCTCGGCAGTTTCGCTTGACTTTCAACATCTTTTCTCTCCGACACAGTTCGCCGTAGTGCATGTTTCCTGATCTCACGAATGTACTTGATCAGACTTTCAGGCGGGTTGTCATTTCGGGTTCTGTCGAGATCATCACGCATGAGAAAGTCGAGCAAGTCCATTGAATCACGTGCCATGAGCCAGGAGCGCCATTCCGACGGGATCACCGTGTGATATAGGCTGGGCTCTCGTGTGAAGAAATCGAGGATGTGGACGCCGCCGCAGAGGGTTTGGAAGATTGTTGAGGCAGCCGAGAAGTGCAGGAGGGAAGTGATGTATTCGTCTGCGTCGGAGAAGTCTGACGAGAAGGGAAGGGGTGTTGGTGGTGCCATTTTGGACGAGATTCTTGATGCGGACCTCGACAGACTCGAAAACTTAAATGAATGTTGTTTGAATTTTGGGCGTGGGAAGGGAACCTCATGGCATGGTGGTGATGGTGTGAATTTAAGATGTGGCTCAAAGAAATTTTCGGCCCCGCGAAAATTAGCGAGAGATGAGTTTCCTTCAGGGACGTCTAAAAACAATTGATATCCTGGTGTTTTCTGATCGAGTGATATGTTATATCGTTTCTGATGGAGTGTTATATTAGATCATGTCATTATGACCCTGTCTTGATATTTCTCTTGTGTACATTCATGTTCTGCAGATATATGATCCTCCTATAGAATCCAGAGGATAGTTTTCGTGATCACGTGATACTAGAGAAGACTTTATTTAGTTTCGTGCCTTGAGAAAGTTGTGGTGAGATTGGAGTAGATCCTCTAGATATTATGTAGAGAAAGAGCGTTCGGAAGATCTGCAAAGCCCATGACAGTTGTCCGGGAAAGCTACTTTACCCTACTTCATGGCAGCGATGTGAGGACTGTTGACAACCCACTGTTCGAATGTCTCAAGATTCTCAGACAAGATCTGAATGGAACATCAGCAGCCGAAGCAACCTGCACTAAATACAAGAACATAGAAGACTGTGGACTCACCGAGTGATCATTCTCAACCTTCCCACCCCCAAAGAATCCATACTCCTCAAAGTACTTCATGTTCTCCGTCATATCATCCGCCACAAACTCCGGCATCCCAAAAGCCACCAGCATGCCCTTATATTCCTCATAAGCACACTTCTCAGCAACAACATCTAACTCCCCCGTTTCAACCAGCACATGTGCAGCTTCTTGAACACTGTACTCTTTCACACCAGCCATGATGGTCTTACCCAGCATTTTATCATGGTTCTGGATGATAGACTTGACGTATTTGCCTGTGTCGGCTCGGACGGAGATAAGTGGGATCTTGGCGGTGGTGGCCATGGGTGTGATGAGTTTGTAAGACTTGGAGTTGGCGGAGGTGGGGATCAGCATGAGTGGGAGCTGTTCCATGAAGACGCCGAGGTGGAGGAAGGTCGCGGGGATGGAAAGGCAGCGGATGTAATCTTCGATGATGGCTTTGCTGTCGAAGTGGAGGACGCCAGTGATTTTACCCCCAGTAACTGCGTCTTGTTAGCCAGTATTTCGTAAGAAGAAAATTGGAAGGGGAAAGGTTGAGGAAGCTTACTCTTGGTGACATTCGGGAGACTGCTCCAGATGAGATGCTGGATATTGAGCTCCTGCGGCACTCGTGAGCCCACACCCATATATAGAGGCGGCTTGCCATACTTCGGCAGCATCAGCGATGTTCTTCCCTTGCTGGATTTCTCTGTCCTTATTTAGAACCTCCTGCCAGTTTGTGACTGCAAAAACAGTATGAGCATCTTTCAATGCTGCTCTGATCGAATCCTTGTCATCAAGATCGGCCTATCCTGGTCAGTATCTGTCGCCGAGAAAAAGAACACAACTCTGACTTACCTTGATGAGAGTGACTCCTCGTTCGGCCAGTGCAATTGCGGAAGGCTTTGTTGGGTCTCGAGTGATGCCGCGGACTTCAAACAGCTCAGAAAGACCAGGGTTCTTCAGAATCGTGTCGACTACGGAACCTCCTTGATTGCCAGTGATGCCGAACACCACAAGATTCTTCTTAACGGACATGCTGATGACTAAATATATCGAAGGATGAGGCAGGATAGTGAAATTTGGTGAATATTTACAACCTTGTATTATGTCGAGGAGTATGGGAATGACGATTCTAGAATATACCATGAATGGAAGAACGCTCTTCTTATACAGCTTTGCAACTGTTATCATTGACTCCATTTGTCACAGTCTGACTCGATGACCAATTCCTACATCATGCCCTTCCATCAAGTCTCAAAGTTCCATAAAGCAGTTCACACCCTGTCGCATCTCGGGAAAGAGAAGCGGGGGGAAGATTAGCCCGAAAAACGCCACAACCGTGCTTAGCGAGGATCTAAAAACGCCTTCAATCAGTCAATTGTCCCATTTCTATATATGGAACTCGAACTCGAGAGGCCTGACAATGGGAGCATCCGAAATGATTGGGAGAAGGTAGCCGGGCTACTCGGGGTCCGGGTTCGAGCGTCACCACACTTTTAGGAAGGATTGAGTGATACGCCACCAGATTTACTCATCAACGGATGAAGCTGCCTCAATCATAAAAGGACTGCCAAAAGGGGAATCATCATGTCTGGTAATCAACATGACTTGCTAGAGAACGAGTTGATGTGGGTTTTGGCAGGATAGAATGCTTACTTAAGCTGGGTCCCGGAAAGAGAGATTGTCTAGTCCATCATTGTGTCTTCGGTGCCGCAGAGAGAACTCTGTTACCCCCGAGAACATCTCGGAATGGTAAGAAGCAGAACCATTCCGTCCTATCAGCCAAAGACCCTTACAACGGTGCCTACGCTCACTACTCCATCGTTCCAGCCAAACAAGCTGCCATCCTCCCAGATTCAATCCACTGCACCTCCGGTGTAGTCATCCCCTTCGCACTCGTAGCAGCCGTCCACGCGCTCTCCAACCCTGTCTCTGGCCCTGCAATGCTAGGCGTCGTAACGCCAGCCATGGATCTACCACGTCCTTCGCTCGACGCGAAGCGTATCGGCAAAACTTTGCTTGTGTACGGAGGATCTTCATCGGTAGGAAATATGGCGATTTAGCTTGCCAAAGCCGCCGGGCTTCATGTCAGTCTTTCTTCCGTTCCATTCCCTTTCTCTCCTCGCAAACTATGAGCAACGTCAGCATCTTCACGCGAAACAGTCAATCCCTATCACCCCCTCCACGCATATCCACACCCCACTGACCATATTTATTAACCACCCACCCCACACAACCAGGTAATCTCCATCTCCGGCCCCACCAACCTCCCCCTCTGCACCCTCGCTGGCGCCTCAGCAACCTTGTCACGCACCGATCCGAACCTGACGACAAAATCGTTTCCGCCATCGTCACCTACAACTTCCCCCTCGCCGGAATCATCGACCCCATCTCCACAGCCTCCAGCTACGCCCGTACCCTATCCATCCTCTCCTTTCTCTCCTCTATCTCACCAAACCTCTCACCATCCGCTTTAAACCCAATCTGGATTTCCGGCTCTCATCCTCCACCTCAAGATTCCTGAAGGCATGAAAGCGGGCATGTTCTACGCTGTTCCTGTTTGGGAGGACTTTGTGGGTGAGGCGTTAGAGAGGGGTGTGTTGAGGTGTTTGCCGGAGTCGTTGGTTGTGGGGAAGTGGTTGGAGTTTGTGCAGGAGGGGTTGAGAATTTTGAGGGAGGGGGTTAGTGGGAGGAAGGTTGTTGTTGAGTTGTGATAGTCGCAATGACCATTTGGAAAATGGAGAAGGACTGAGGTGGTTTGGGTTTCTGCGTTGTGGTTCTGTGGACCTCGTTCTCGTAACTTTCTGATCTTGCGAGGAGAACGAGGGGAGGGTATAAATTAGTTGTTATTTGCATCTCAAGATAAAATTTAATTATAAGTTACAGATTCGCTTTCCTGCTTCGATCACTAATAGCTCGCAGACAATCTATTTGTGTAAGGCTTGTTCTGTTATTGCTGGTATTGACGAATCTCTAGATCTGTTCGTGGACTTACGCTCGGACTGGTACACGAGGCGATCTGTTTACAGTTCCTCAACAAGCGAACCCCCTCGGTTGGTTCCCATCTTCGCTTATTCGACCTCACAGCCAGGATCGTTCGTTCCACTGCATGCAGAACACCAGTTCCTGCAGCCGAGCTAGGTATGTGTGTATGTATGTATGTCATCATAACATCCGTCATATACGTGTCTATCTATCCTCATATCTACCATCATTATAATTATTTCTACCATATTTACAATCCCCACGTCACCCATGCATTCTACGCCTCTATCTCCCATCCACTAATGATAATTCCACTCCATCTGCCTCATCAACAAATAACTCTCAATCGGCACCCCCCTCCACTGTTCCTTCTGCCCCGTCGACTCCTTGTAGAACTCCGGCTCAAAACTAACCGTCGCCCACCCCCTAACCAGCTGCCTCCAATAACACGCCTCAGCAGCCGGCGTAAGATACCTCTCCCTAAAAGTCCTCACATTATTCTCCGCAATCCTCTCGGCCTTCAAATTCCCCCTCCCTGCCTCCCCACTCAACAACCCCTCCATCGTCACCTCCAAATCCGAAAAGTCCTTCGCCACCTCCACGAAATTTTGATTCGGGCCGGACGACACCATGAGATGGTGATGATGCTGCAACCAGGACATCTTGTGCGCTACAATCACGCTACGGCAGTTCTGCAGGTTTTGGAGACGGGCAGAGTAGGAGACACCTTCGGTGTGCGCCACGAATTTATACATGCAGTGCTCGTCCATGGTAAACGCATCGTGCGCCTTCCCTTTCGCGTTATCATCCCAAACGATCATTTTGACATCCGCCCAGCTCTTCCCGCGACTGGCGTTCACAAGCTGTTCTCTCACCAGAAGTTTCAGATGCGCGCCTCGCCAGATAAGCTTGTCGATTTTGCGCATCCAGGGCACTTTGGCGTCCATTTGTTCCGCTTTCATTTGGATTTCAGAGTAGGAACCAATTTTTGGTTCGGGCCACGACCAGTATCCGAAGTCGGGCATCAGCCAGAGGGAGGTCATGGATTTTTGCCGCGCGTAGGTCCATCGTGGATTCGCGGATTCGGCAGTGTCGCCGACGGACATGGTGAATTCGATGTTGGGGAGGGGTTCGGGGGAGGTGAGGAGAGCTCGGTGAAGAGCGTGGAGGGAAGCTTCACCGCGACTGTTGATGCCGCTGGTTGCGTTGATCATGTATAACTGTGTTCCCATCCATTAGTTCTTTTCTCTAATTTCCCAAATCTCGCTCAAGCATTGTATGTGGGTCTTGAAGAGGTATTTACCTGCTGGTCGTAAATCATCGCCCGTATATATCCGTCGTCCGTGGAAGGCATCTCATCCATCTCCTTCAATGTAATATGATTGCTCCTCCTATCCTCAACCGCCCTATCAATCTCATGATACAGATCCGGGAAAGCCAGCATACACTGGCTCTCACTCAACATCAGATTCCTCGCATCGCGCGTATAGTTCCACGTCCCATCGAAACTGCCTTTCCCCCTCGGGTGCGCATTCCTCGGCGGCGGCGCAAAAGGATGGTACTTCTGGTTGTAGAATATTGATGTGAGGAGCAGCGTTGCGAATATGAGGAGCGGGAATCGTCGTCGGCGGGCTATGGATAGGGAAAATGCGGTGCTACGGAGGAGCATCTCTTTCTTCTCGTCCCAGACGGCGGATGGTGAGCCCGGGAGGGCCTCCCATTTGTGGGAGGGGCTTGTTGGGAATCCCCTCATGAAGATGGGAATGGATGGTTTCCGTTCCCAGGCTGGCGTGGAGGGTATGAATTTCATGAATGGATTGTAGAGAGGACTCGAAAGCAAGATTCGAGTTGGTGAGCGAGCTGGCCGGGCCAAATTTTTGGAGCTTCAATATCGGGACATGCGAAACATTAATATGGTAGAGACATATACTTGAAGAAAAGGAATTGGAACAGTCGACGACGCGACGTGTATCTCCGTACACTGTAGATGGGTCGCCAAATGATGTTGTCGTGGTTCAAGAGCTTCGAGTCTTCTCTGGCAGCTCTCAACAGAGGGGAAAAGGAGAGGCGTCGTTCTGGAAGAACCGGGACATATTGTGGATATGTATGGGTTCAGATACCACCGCCACAGCAGAGTGGAGAGACAAGGAGCTCGATAAGAAGAATGGAGTCTGCAATCAGAAGTTCATTTCGGGATCCTGGGTCTTGGGCCAGATGTTGCATGGATAGAGCCGGCGCGCCAATTGGATAAATGTGGATAAGAAGGTCGACTGCGGAATATGGGCAGAAATGCTCGCAAGCTGCTTTTGTACGGCGGGCGTGCCACAAGCTCCTACCTACACTAACAGATAGATATCAGGCCAGGCAATCAATTCAGTTGGTTTCCCAGCCGTTGGAGGGAAGAGCTGCTGCATCCCAGCGGCATGGACGGGGAGGAAAGGGGGAAACAAGTAAAAAAACGGTCTTTCAGCCACCATCACAACCTGTCGTCAGTGCGGAGCTCAGGCCGAAAGTCAAATGGACCCCTAATCGGACCTTGAAAATGCAACCAGTCAGGATGAGGTTAAAGGACATCCTAGAGAGTCTAGATGCCCTGACAGTTTCTAGCGTCTGAGATTCAACCCTGTTAGTTTAACCTGGGCGGGAAATTTCCACTCTTCTGCTACAGAACAGGGGCACTTGAAGTTCGAAGACTCCATCTCTTACAACAAATGTACATCTCTGATGCCTACTGATTCTTCTGGATTGCCCTGCATCTGTAAATATCTGGAACTCTTGGTCTGAGTTTCGTGGGCGTGTTGAACAAAGTCAGATAGAAAAGATAGGATCTTGGGGGTTCTTGGCCACTTGGCTTTAACTGATGTGGTGTCGGGCGGTTCCAACTTCCAGAACTTCGTCTGGTCGCACGCCCACGCCGTCCGCGCACCGCTTTACGTGACAGCTGTCAAACTCCCATCAATAACATTGCGCAATGCCAATAAACTGGCCGTATCTTGCCCTGAATTATCTCTACATTGCTCAATGATCCCTCTCCACATTTCACGACACACAACCAACCAACAGATCAATATTCTGTTGCTCTGCTTATCTCAACATTCCATTCTTGCAATCCCGCCAAGTCCAACATGCATCATTGAAGCTAAGCTAGGAAGGTCGAGGATGCATGGATTCAGCCACTAAGCCGTAATCGTAGAGTTGTGCCGTGTTTTCTGCAGCAACATACAGGGATGGCAGCCCGTGGTTGAACCTTCAATCGATACTGGTAAGTGGTGGTGCGCCACATCTCTGTCGCCGGTTAATTTCAACGCAATTTCCTCCCACTGTTGATCGACCGATCATAGCATCAATCTTTCTTTAGCGAGAGTATTTGGTCAGGTAAACATTGAGGATCGTGTGGAAAGCAACGCAGATCGATTTCGTTCAGCTACCTCGCTGAATTCGTTCTAGGTCACCAGTAACTCTGCGCAAGCAGCCAAGCGCAGCAAGGCAGAATTGCGCATCTACTCGTGTGTGACTGAAATCATGCTATCATCCCTCCAGGGTCCGTCCATTCGCAAACTCCTCCAGAAGCAAAGTGTGCTCATTCGCTATCGTAACGCCAGTCCGTGGCATTGTGCGCCAGCTAATCGGACTCTTTTGGTATCCTCGCACAATCAAACAAATATCAAGGAAACAGCAGATTGAAAATGTCATATAATGACAGGGATCATGGGGATGAAATCTGGCTGGAAAGCAGACGGTCCATCTTCTGCATCAACTCAGGAATCTGGAAGGGTTTGGCAACAATATCGTCCTGTTTATATTACTATACATACTAGGGATGGGCGATGTAGAAGGCTTACCATTCCAGCTGTGATGGCCGTGTCCCTGAGAAATCATCAGCGTTGAGCTCAATGGGGTGGGAGAATATGACTGGAACGAGAATCGAGACTCACAATTGTTCCAACCGAGTATTGGCAGTGACTGCAATGATTGGAACATGTCCATAGATCTTGCCTTCATTCTCAAGATCTCGAATTCGTCGGGTGCAAGCCAAACCGTCCATGATAGGCATCTATCAACAGAATTAGCAGACTAGCAACAATAAGGCATCGAGCGTACCTCAAGATCCATAAGAATTATGGACACATTGATACCGATTCCAGATCTCTTGCAATCGTGCCAAAGGGCGGTCTTCGCCAAGAAGTCAATGGCCTCTCCACCGTGGTTTGCAACATGCACAATACATCCAGCACTTCGCAGCTGCTTGCTGAGAACTTTCTGGTTGATCAAATTGTCTTCGACCAGAAGAATGTGGTAGTTGCGTCTGATTTTGGAGTCTCGAGGCGCTGAATGGCAAGTATCGGCAGGGACATGGTTGGGTGTTGAGTTATTTGAGGGATTGGCAGGAGCACCAACAGATCTGCGAGCTTTGATGTAGAAAGCAAAAGTACCTAAGCTGTCGTGAGCAGGTACCTATCAAGTAGCATGCAGATAACTTACTTCCAGCACCCTCCTGGGAGTCAACTCCAATCTCACCACCTTGTAGTTCTGTCAATTCTCTCGAGATGAACAGACCCAGGCCAGATCCCCCATATTGGACCTGAAGATGTCAGAACAGCTCCCTAGTACCGACTGTCCGCAATGCTTACATGAGTCTTGGGGCTTGCTTGGCTGAATCTGTGGAAGAGTCTCTCCTTTTCCTGCTCGGAGAGGCCACGGCCGGTATCTTTCACTGTGAAGTAAAGATAGACTTGCTGGCCTGTTCCCCAGTCGCGCCTCAGCGTCAGATCTTGGACTGCACTGGAATCCTTTGATGGAAACCATCTGATATGTGGAACATGATCTTTGGGAGGTTTGTTCACGGATGCACCAAGGCTGACGGAAATCTCTCGAGTAGGCTCGGATCTGGTGAACTTGATGGCCTGGATCTAGTCAGCCTTGAGTTTGGGTTACAACAGAGGAGAACTTACGTTGGTAAGAATATTGATGAATATTTGATTCAGTCGAACTGGGTCGCAGAAGACAAAATCGATGCCCGCTGTGTTGTACGACGGCTCAACTGCGAATGCAATATCGATGTTGTCGGCAAGCAATTCGCTCTCAAACATCTTCAGTGTCCTGCGCACCGTGTCTTCGACCTGTGTGCTTGGTCAGTCTTCGGGACATCTAGAGCGAGCAGATGACTCCTTTCCAAGCGGCCTGAGGCAAGGTCAACGCACCTGAACAGATACAGGAGTGACCTGCAACAAGGCGGAATTTAACTTTGATAAAGTTAGAACGTCGTCGATTATTCTCTTTTGATGCTGAGCACACAGAACAATTGTCTGAGCAGCATCAAGATTGCTCTCTAGAAGTTCTCGATACGCTGCTGTGGGATCATCTCGTGGAGCTCGAAATTCAATGATAGAATTGGCGATGCCATCAGCACTGAGCATGATTGCACTAAGAGGATTGCGCATCTCATGTCTGTAGCGAAATGAGTTCAAGCACGATTTCTTGTGGAGTAGATATACTCACGATGTCATGTCGATGAAAGTTTCTTGGTGTCGCTTTGCTTCCTCGGCTTCAACCCGACTGATCATTTGCATATGCTCCGCAATCTTGAATCCTGAGATATCTGTGGTGCAGGCCAAAACACTCGTCAGGTTCCCATCGTCATCCAATTGAGGCACTGCTAAGAATAAAATCCATCTAGTATCCCGAACAGACTGGGCGGAGTCATTGGTTTCTTGCTGAATCCATGGTCGCTTGAGGCGAAGCCTAAAGAGGAGTCAATCATTGCCACACAACTGATCGGATAACAGGGGCCTCTGCAGGCACCGTCGCAAGCTTACTCCATGGAGACTTCTTCATTCGTATCTTTCAGCCTCTGCCACTCTGCCTTGAATGCCCCACGGTCTTGGTTCTCGATACAATTGAGAATTGACATTGGATAATGCTCTGCCTCATCACGAGAGTGTCCGGTCATCTCGTAGCCTAGAGGAACAATTAGCATCATGCGTAAACGTGTCCTTCAGAGGGCTGCCTGATTACAAGTCGACTCACATTGTGAATTAGCCCAAGTGATACTGCAGTCAGGATCGAAGGTAAACATTCCACAAGGAGCCAATTCTGCCATCAATTGGAACTTCTCGGCATGATGCGCAGCTTCTTGTGTTCTGTCGGCAAGCTCTTGAGTCAGGTTGGCACGGGCTAAGAGTTCTTCTTGGGCATTCTTCTGTGCACTGATATCGGTACTGGGAAAGTTAGTATCTATGTGGAGAAATACCCAGGGAACTTACATGCAGCCCATTATTGTCTTGATGGTAGTGCCATCGGCTTCAAATTCTTGGTCGCAGGAGGCAATGATCCACTTTTGTCGCGGTTCGCCGTCATCCCTGATCCACGGATTACGCAGTCGAAGTTCGAACGCTCGCTTACCCGGTTGCGTGGTGAGGATCTCCCATTCTTTCGAGATGACGGGATGGTCTATTTCTGCGATGACATTCATGAACGACCTGAACCGCATATCAGTGGCATGATGCAATCGTTGGGTCTGGGCACTTACATCTCTCCTTCTAGACCTCGCGGGTGGCCTGTAATCTCATACCCTGCATTCGATCAGAGACTAGTTCATCCTTGTGGCTTCCGCAAGAAGATACCTACACATGTCGTTACAGTATAGAATGTTGCCGTCTGGTGAAAGGTAGTACATTCCAACTGGATTGAGCTCCGTGAGTACCTTGAACTTCAGCTCGCTATCTGCGAGTTGCTTCGACAACTCCGATTCTTCGTCGTCGACAATTGCGTCCTCTGGAGCGGCATCCGAGATGGGCGAAGGTCTGACTGTTGAGGAGCCCACTGAAGATCTAGAGTTTGATCGTGATCGAATCAATCTGGGAGTTCCATGGCTCTTCTTTAATTGGCTGGGAACCTGTGAGGCGCTGACTACCCTCCATTTCTTTCGCAAAGTCACACTAGACCAGTACATTCCAAGGAATTGGTGTCGAGGCAAGTATCCATCCTTCGAACTATCAAAGTTGGGCATGGTCATGGCCCATTCCCTAAATTCCCGCTCAGCTGCTGCGCTGGTCACTTGAGAAGGGTTGTATTCGGAAACGGGGGGGTAGAATGTCTCCGCGCAGACGACATTCCTGATAGAGTCGAAGAATCGGAGACTCTTGTTACAATAGGCCGGGACGAAAGCCATACGACCGTTTACCTCTTGTTCGGGTGCTTCAATGTCAAAGATGAAGGTGGGTCTGCTGTCCTGCTCCAAGAGCTCGATAATTCCAATGTCTTGGATCGCGTCAGGGGGCGGTGGGAAGTCATTGCCGGGGCCATCATAGGGTCGCTTGCGGGAATTGAAGGGAGGAGGCTCATGATAACACTCATGCTCTATACGTAAGGTCCCATTCAGCTTTGAAGCATCCCGTGTGGTCGAGGACAATTGGGCATACTGACCAGAGCCAGACCAGGAGCCGTCTGAGGTAGTCATTGACTCTGACTTCTCGCCTCGCGCCCTTTTCAGGCGGGGCTGCTGTTGTTGATCTGACATCTTCTCCAGATGCTATCTACAGTAGCTTTGGAGAACGTGGGGAAGTGGAATTGATGGGGTGTCGGATCTAGTTCCGGTGAGGCTAGAAAGGACTTGGCGGGCCTCATCAGTGGTATGAGAGTGCAGCCGCGTCCCGACAGCACGGTACGGTATGGTGCAGCAGGGTATATCGTGCTGTATTGGGTTCCAACTCGTGAGACTGAGGGACATGCACTCAGGCGATGCCAGTCGTGATGCTACCTCACTGATGGATTGTCATGAGAGGAGCTTGCTCTGAGGTTGTTGATGTTTTTCTCAGCTTCAGAATGTTGGTTTTCTGGCTGGCATTCTCCTGAGGTTGCACAAGGCAGCCAGTTGAAAACTAAGTCACGTGTCGGCTCTTAGCTGGCAATGCTCCAATCGGCGATCATTCTGTGGCTTGTGGCATTCCTCACTAATTGCTTTTTTGTACTCCTTTTCCAACGCTTCTATTTCAATTCGGTTTCAATGGAAAGGACCGTTCTGTCGGCTTGAAGACGTCAGTCTTATCCCGATTCGAGGACCCCCACATCTCGGGGAGCTTTATCAGCCTTCCCCGTTCTCCCGCTCTGTCATAACCTCATAACCTCATAACCTCATAACCTCATAACCTCATCACTTCATTATCACATCTCTTTTATTTACTCTTCCAAACGCCTGCCTTGCTGATAATGTCTGTACAACCGCACGCACATGCAATTCATTCCTTTTGTGCCAATTATGGCCATCAAAACCCCCAGTTTTTTAGCCATTCCGAGCTGGGCTGTTCCAGGCGCAGCGCGCATGTTTGTACTCCCAGTATTTGAGTTATCTTTTGAGTCAATTATTAAGCGCATTGCTGATGGCTTCGGAGCAGTATCTCCGGATGTTATGATGTATGCATCTTTGCAGCGTGTGAAGCGATGTTGGAGTTTCTATTTTGCTAGCAGTGTTGAATATTTGATATCACGTGCAGAGGTTTCCCTCTTTCGCACGAAGTTGGCAGTACACCAAGATATACATGCTCAGAACTGTCGGAAACATCACGGCAATGGCCGTGTCATTCTGCTGATTGGTAGGCCAATGGTATCCACTTCCCCCGACATTCGATGTGTCTCCCTGCTGTCCGCATATTCCGCATTCTCCGCACGTCTGTGGCTTGAAGACAAAATGCCTGAAACTTGCTGTAAAATTCCATCATAAGCACGAATTTTGGGGGGTTGAGCGGGGTGTGGCTGGTCAGTCGTCAGCACATCCAGTTGTGCGAATCGTTATACCCAAGAACCAGGGACGGAACTCACCCAATGACTCTCTATCACCCTTCTTAAAATCTTTCACATCAGGACCAATGTCGTATACTTCACCAGCAACATCGTTCCCCAGGATGGTAGAGAATTCTTTGACGAATATTCCGATGTCTGCCATGTGGCAGTCGACGGGATTGATGGCTATGGCGGAGTTCTTGACGACGATTTCGCCTGGAACAGGGATTGGAAGAGGTGCAGGCTTCACTTCGAGGGGAGAGCCGGCTATGATGAGCCAGGCGGCGAGGGTTTGAGGAGTGGACATTTTGATAAAAGGGTTGTTTGATTGCTGAGATGGTGAAGAACGTGTTGAAGATGAAAGGAAGGACTTGAGACTGTCTGGATTGGAAGATTCTTGGTGCATTTGCTTCAACTGGTCGTTCTAGACACGACTTTATATACTCTTGTTGACACCAGTCCGGCGATTCGAACGAAGTAGTACATCGGACCTCGAGACCCATCCGAGAAGCTGCACAACGCAGCAGATTTCAAAGCATCTATGCTTTCCTTCAGCATCTCAGAAGGAGTTGCAACTCACTTACAGATCTGCAAATGAGACTCCACATCGTTGTATACTGCGTCCTGCACTAGCTCAACCTGACTGTCACCTCTTTCCTGGAATCCCATATGCTGTTCCGCTAAACTCTTCGAGGATAAGCAGGAAGGCTAAGCGAGAACCCCTGGAATCACATATGCTGTTCTCGCCAGTGTGAAGACATCCATGCTCCATTACTAAGTCTTAATCAGATCCACGCTGTTGATTTCCATCGCATGAGCTTGCGCGTCAGTGAATGGGAATGGAAACTGAGTCGTGCTCTAGAACCATCGAGTCGCGAGGAAGTGTGCCCGCCAATGAGCTTAGAAATCTCTTCAGTATTTACGTTCCGAGATTCTTAGCACGGGATCATCAGCGAGCGAGCGACTCTGGCCTTGCTAAGTACGGTGTAGGGACTGAAAGATGCATGCGGAAGCAGAGAGTACTGTTTTTACTTGTACTCATATGTGGGGAAGTTACATGGGGTCTTTCCCTGTACTGGTCTATATTCGGAAGCGGAATTTCGCGAGAGACGAGAACATGCGATACCTTTCGGTATTTTCTAATGACCTCGCTGTCATAATTTTGCTTTTGAACGAGAGATCTACGAAAGGCAATCTTATGAGCTTAGATCTCTGCACGACGTCGAAACTCTAACTCAGCTGCCACAGCATCGCGGGAATCAGTCCATGCTGGCTGCCCACCTAGGATGGAGAAAGGGATGTGTCCACAACAGTCTTCAGTGCTCATATAAAATGCAATGTGTTCCTGATTTGTTTGTTCGCCTGATCCTTACTCTCAGAGTAGCCTTCGCCTCGTTACACTCAAATCGTGCTCAATTAATTCGTACAAGAATGCATCCCACGATCAGTCACCCAGTTGCAGTAGCAGGTCTTGCTTCACTCGCAAGTTGTGCTCGCCTACATAAGAGTGCTACAAGCCCAGAAATTTCAACGATCAACAACTTCCAGCCATTTCCTTCCACCAATATTTTCGATCATGTGGTAAGTTCTGGTCCTCGAGCTTGTGAGCATCTAGTCGTTTTTACAAATACTGAGAAGGGCCACAGTTGCAAGCACTTCCAATGGCATACGACTTCAATATATCAAACAGTCGGGTATAGAATGCAAGCAACTCTTGGTGGACATCCTCATGCCTCACCGGCTCTGATGGACACGAATACATGATCATTAGCCATGTCATGGATCTGATCGAAGTTACAGTGTACCGCGCATCTGTCCTCGACATCACGGAAAGAATATACTTCCAGTGGGCAAACATGTCGCTCGACCAAATTGTCTTTGACTCTAGCCAGATCGGAGAGTTTAATGTCACCATTGGCAACAACTTCAATTTCGGCTCCCCCCTTCCTGGAAATGCGACCAAGCAATTACGCACCATAATTGACGTCCCTGAATCAGGAGTGCAGTACGATCTCAAATTCGATATCACTGCGCCAAAGATCCTCAAAACCGGCATCGGGGGCTTCTTTACCTTTGGTTCTGCTAGGACAGCACAATGGTCGATGCCATCTGGCCGTACCACAGGCACTCTGACGCGCAACGGCGCCGTGATCTCCGTTGACTCAGACAAATAATTCACATGGTATGACCGTCAGTGGAACCTCTCGCCTTCAGCTTCGAGTGGGACTACACCCAGGTCGTGGACCTGGTTCCAACTTCACCTACACAACTCGGCTACGCCCCAGGTCCAGGGCGACAAGCTATCAATCTAGATGTAGGACAGCGTGGACGCAGGACATCACCGATGGGCAACTAGTCAACCTCCTGGTACGTCTGGAAATTTGGTTCAAGCTGTGAAGTCCATCGAGCCGTTCGGGAACACGTGGTACTCGACCAATTCCAACTTCACGTATCTACTAAATTGGAATGTCGCACTGGAGGATGGTACGCTATTGACGATCAGCAGCGCGCTTGAAGATCAGGAGATTGGTCCGCTAACGACTTTGCTCACTTACGAGGGATTCGTCAACGTGACGGGTACGGGTCCAAATGGAGAGTATCTTGGTGGCTTTGGGTTGGTTGAGATTGAGCCCTTGAATTCTGGATAAGAGGCAAGTTTTCTGGCGTCTGGGAAATACGGAAATTACTCTGCAACTCCCAGTCCGAATATGAAAGCTATTGTTTGTTGAGGTGCTGCTGTAGGCTTGCTGGCCGCCAGAAAATGTTAATCGGTAGATGTACATTGCTCAAGAGAAGGACTAGGCTAGTGGTACTGGGCTATCTTGATCTTCGAGATAGCCAATGGAACCAATGTAACCATCTGGTCTTACCAAGACAAATCCAGGCCCTTCAAATCCATACCAGTCGTGCAATCTCCCCTCCGCATCAACAAGCCCTTCCTTAGACTTTTCCTCTGCGGTCAGAATCTTGTGGACAGTGACACCATGCCTGCTTTCAATAAGAGTTTTCTCAGCCTCACACAATACTTGTAGGCTAACAGTAGCATCTTCAACTCCGGAAAACAGCAACAAATGATAGCCTGGACCTTTGAGCAGACCAATCAACGTTGTCTCCCCGCCGGAACCGACCAGCTTCCCATCCGCAGCTCGATTACCACCCCGTAATTTGCCATTCCAACTGCCCGAATTGCCCACAACGGGACTATTTCTGTATCTAACCCCCAACTGTGATACAAATCTCATCCTGCTCGCCCTCCTCCCCGCATCGCCCATGATGAACGGCACAACCCACGGCACTAGCCAATTTCTCAAAAATAAAAAGATGGGATTCGTGGTAGCCATCATCTCGAAAACCCGATCTGTGCCGTGCAAAATCGCCAGCCCAACCTTGTGTCTCTCTAGATGGTAGCTATCGAGCAGAGAATCCGGACTTTTCCCACGAAGAACTCGCGCCAGTTTCCAACCTAGGTTTACCGAGTCTTGGATACCGGTATTCATACCTTGTCCTCCGACTGGACTGTGAATATGAGCTGCATCCCCAGCTAGAAAGAGTCGTCCTGAGCGATAATTTGAAGCAATGCGGTGATGGAGACGAAAGCTTGTCATCCAGATCGGATTGCTGATGGCTACTTTCCCAGGCACGTGTTGCTTGATCGCGGCTCTAAAATCATCAAGTGTTGGTTCCGTCTCCTTGTCGGTCTCGAACGGACGCGAGCAAACGAGGCGAAATATTCCATTTTTTAAGGGCAGAGCGGCTAGGAGTCCGTAGTGGCCGATGAAGATGTGGAGGTTGGCTTTGTGCTCCCATTCGAGCTGGACATCTGCGAGGATGAAGTCTTGAGGGTACACTGCGCCTTCAAAGCTCAAGCCTGCTGATTTCCGCACGATACTATGTGCACCATCGCAACCCACGACGTATTTTGCTTGGACAAGTTCTTCGCTGCCATCGGCGCGCCGCAAGGCGACATAAGCACCCTCATCATCCTGCTCAACCTCCAAGGCCTCGGCGCCCCATTCAACAGCGTTTCCATACCCCGCCAAAGCACCATCCATGACCTCCTCCGTGATAGCCTGACTAACAAATAATGGGCCAGGAAACATGGTATCTTTGAACGGCGTGTCCTGGAGATTGAGAGTGAAGACCGGCTTTTTATTCGAGAACAGATTTACTGATAAATTGAACGTTCCGCGTTTAATGAGGCTTGGGAGGATTCCTTCATGGCGACTCAATAATTCCAGACTGCGTGCGTGTATTGCAAATGCGCGACTGTAGGGTGAGCGAGATGGTGAGGAGTCGATGATGCGGAAGGGGATGTTTTGGAGAGAGAGTTCTAGAGCCAGCATTAGACCCGTAGGTCCGGCGCCGATTATGAGGACGTCTGGTTTTGTTTTGGATCCCATGTTTGATCTCTGAAAGTTGATTTCCTCGTTTAGTCTGAGAGTAAGAACTGGGGAGCTTCAGGAATGCTGGAGAAATGCGGGGTCGTCATCGGTGATCATCGTTTTCGGTAAACCTTCAACGTTTCATTCGATCAACCAAACTGACTGTGCTGATGAGATCATGGCCCGGAATGGGCACCGGAGTATCCTATGACTCGTTTATTCGATAGCCGGTTGAAGAACAAGAGCGAATGTTGTCAGATGCCGCCAGATACCCCTTTCTAGCTCATCTCGCTTGTTCGCTGGTGGCGCATCACGAGGCAAGGGATCGGGATTCCTTTGCTACCACTTCTGAGTTGTCCAATGGGAGGAATTTCCGTCCATCGTATAGAGGAAGGTTGAAGTGCCCTGATGTTGTGATTTGAACGCATTTCTATGATTTGGATAGCATCTGCTCGATTGGTGTGGAGAGAATCTTATGTGTTCATCAGAGAACTACGGGGAAGAGACGTGACGCGTGCTTGGCATACTGTGTGTGGCTGAAGAAGGAAAGCAGGCATTTCTTCAACAACAAGTTATACTCGTGTGTACGATGGAATTGAAATCATTTAGTATAGAAAATCGAGTATGCTGAGCATCAGATACAGCTTGAGGCGTGAACTAAAGGATGCCGCCATGAGTCCTTTTTGCCCCGTAACAAGCTGGCACTATGTGGAACTAAACATGCGAAATAAATATAGAAAACGCACCAAGGACATCGAATCGTTGATGCAGAATGATAAAATTATATCCACTAATTGCCCCATGCCATTTCAACGGGAAGCCGAAGTCGGGCTTCTTCGTGTCACGAATGCCTCGCTTACAGGGTAAACAGAGGACATGCTCGCAAAGAACTCCTTTCCACGAATTCCGGCCAACAAGTTCAGATGCAAGACAACTTGCACAAGTCACAAGAAGGTATAAATATTAGAGTCTGAAGATTGATATTACAAATCAATCGACGCAGGGCGTTCTCCCAACAGATAGGGTAAGCGCCTCGAGATCCTGTGGTCGCTACCGCCTTCAGGCAGCAGAAGCTGTACTGTGCTACAGTATTGCCGCATTCAGTACTCATGCAGCGCTGAGATGTGGACAGATACTCTGACGACATTTCAACAATTCGGATGGAAACCAGATGTTTCTAGAACATGACTCACAAGAAAAGAGATGAGTTCGTGATGGTTGACTTCAAAGCCACGAAATTCTACGATTTCACTATGCCTCGGCGATCACTGATATTCTCTCGTTTCGAGACACCTGTGCCGACTTTGCTTCAATGTTTACCTTTGACTAGGCAGGATTAATCATCCCGTTTCTATACTTTGCGATCCTTATTGCATCAACATGTTCGATACATTCTCTCCACCAGAAGCGTAAAGCAGGTAATAGATCCAGACCACCAAAACCTCAACCTCCGGCTTGCACTATTTCGAGCTTTCTTCCTGTAGCTGATGAATGAATATTACAGCAAAGCAGCCAATGCAGCCCTCTGGTTTCCACCCTATCTCGCGCGCGGTATATATCTCTCCCTCCTCATGTTGGAATCTCAGGGTCAGCCAAAATCTGCACGACCAGTACCAAATAGTATGATTAAAGCAGCCCTTCTACGCCGTGCGATTGAGGATATTAAGCGCGTGGAGGACCTTCGCAACAGGAAGCAGGCGTGCGCTACTCTGCTTGAAAGGAGAAGTATTGGCGATGAGCTGTGGCATCAATTATTGCGCGCAGAAAGGGAGATGGAGACTGAGTTGAAATTTGTTGTTGAAGAGGTCCATGAATCTACCATTATTGCGAGTCGAACTGTGACTCGATCAACATCGTTTGCAGAGCCTTGAAAGAGCTGACACATGAGGTCAGGCGAATGGGCTCGATCCAAACTGGGGCAAGACGATCTTTCAGACTGCGAACGCGATTGTTGAAATGAGAAGCTGAGATCGGACCTCAAGACTATACAAGCAAAGCTGGAGGGAGAGAAGCCATGCGTGTGACGCAATTTCGTGTCTAGGATATTGATTTAGTATGGGAAAGCCCCAATATTCAGTGCAGAAGGATTTGAAAAAATCAAACGTAGATATTTGAGGAAGTATTGAAGTTCGCATTGAGCTCGCATTTGAGTAAATAGTGTTGGAGGCGATGCGACTCAAGTGAACCTCAGAGGCCTCTTCTGCCAACAACATCTTGCCGAGGCCTCTTCTGCCAGCAACATCTTGGCGTGTACGCTTTCATCATAATACAGTCTTTGAATGCTTGAAGACCAATCTGCTTTTGCTTTTAAGTCAAGGTGGTCATAGGATGTAAAGAAGAAGGTTCATTGCAGTCACCACGGTTTCGAAGACAGTCTGCCAAGCAAACATGGCCGGGCCGACATTTCTCCGCACCGCCTCGCATTGATCAAAATCTACTGCCCCTCCATCTCGCGAGATAAATTTTCGACCCCGCGATCCCCATTGTCCAAACACGAATCCGCGACAATGGAGTTCCTCACTATCCCTGGAGAGTCCTGCTTTACTTCTGCAGATGCGAAGAAGTTGAAGAAGGCAATCAACAGTTCAGATTCCGGCGCACTTGTCACGAAGGTTCGAGGTTACTGGGTGCATTATGTGCACTTCAAAACTGGCGACGCGTCTGCGCTGAAAGTGAGGTCTGCACCTTTTTGTACAGCACAATCATTGCTAATACATTAAAGAATGTGGAAACGAAACTCAGACAACTGCTGCCAGGCTCAGATTCGGATTCGAGCGAAGTCCTAAGCAATCCCGGACCTCAGACCCAAGTCTACCATATTACGCCGCGGAACATATCACCATGGAGTTCGAAGGCTACAAGCATTGCACATGTCTGTGGATTGAAGGCGGGTCTGAATAGGATAGAAAGAGGTCGAGTGATTCTATTGGATGTGGAACAAGATGGAGAGAAGTCAAACTCGAAAAATGTACCATTCCGGGACGAGCTTTATGACAGGATGACCGAGAACTTCGAATTGTCTCCTCCAGATATGCATACTATGTTCGCAGAAGACCAGCCATTTCCACTGGAGGTAATCGCTCTGGGAAACGAAGATACCGCTAGGTTAGAGACATTGAAGGGATATAACAAACTGCGAGGTCTTGCCCTGGACCAGCCCGAGATGGAATACCTTGTTCAAGCTTGTGAGTGATACCCTTATTATTCAACATCTCATTGTGCTTTGATATTCATGTCTTCCCCCGCTCCGATGCCACTTTTCCTACCTTTGCTGTTCAATTCCAGTCGAGAAAGCGCTGCCTGTGCTAACTTTAACAGACAAACAGCTCGGACGGGATCCACACGATATCGAATTGTTTATGTTTGCGCAAGTAAATTCGGAGCATTGCAGACATAAGCAGTTTAATGCGAATTGGACAATAGATGGAATTCCTATGGGGAAATCATTATTCGAGATGATCCAAAATACTCACAAGCTGAACCCTAAATACACAGTCTCGGCATATAGCGATAATGCTGCTGTATTGGAGGGAGAAGTTGCCAGCTTCTGGGCCCCCGATTATTCTACTGGTAGCTGGAAACAAACCAAAGAGAAGGTCCATTTCTTGATCAAGGCATGTGCTTATATACATTGCGAGATTCCAATGGCTAACGGGATGTCCAGGTCGAGACCCATAACCACCCTACGGCGATTTCTCCGTTCCCAGGTGCAGCTACTGGATCGGGTGGTGAAATCAGAGATGAAGGTGCTGTTGGACGAGGCTCGACTCCCAAGGCTGGACTTTGCGGATTCTGGGTTTCGGACCTCTTAATTCCTGACCACAAACAACCCTGGGAGATGGACTTCGGCAAGCCAGCACATTACGCCAGTAGTTTGGATATCATGCTGGAAGCTCCAATTGGAAGTGCACGATTCAACAACGAGTTCGGCCGTCCATGTTTGACTGGCTGTTTCCGTACTCTCCTCGCCGATGTCGATGCTGGAGTTGATGGTCGCGATATTAGAGGATATCATAAGCCGATCATGATCGCAGGTGGAGTCGGCACTGTTAGACCTCAACACGCTCTCAAAGACGGACGAGATGTCAAAGAACAAGCACATGTCATCGTCCTCGGCGGGCCTGCCATGTTGATCGGCCTTGGAGGGGGCGCAGCGTCAAGCAATGCCTCCGGCGAAGGGTCCGTTGAACTTGACTTTGACAGTGTCCAGCGAGGCAATCCTGAGATGGAACGCCGCGCTCAGATGGTGATCAATGCATGCGTGGCGCTGGGCGACAACAACCCAATTGCATTCATTCACGATGTGGGCGCTGGCGGTCTTTCGAATGCTCTGCCCGAGCTCGTGAAAGATGCTGGATTTGGTGGCAAATTCGAACTGAGACAGGTCGAAAATGCAGACAGAAGCATGAGTCCACTTCAGATCTGGTGTTGCGAGGCACAAGAACGGTACGTCATGATTGTCAACAAAGACAACATGAACCGATTCGTTAGCATCGCGAACCGGGAGCGTTGTGGGTTCTCCGACGTCGGCACAGTCGTTGCCATGGACTCGAATGGTCATGGAAGTCTTGTCCTCACCGATCGAGAGTCAAATATCTATCCTCGACCTATCGATCTGCCTATGTCTCTTCTATTCCCCAAAGGTCGAAAATTGGATCGAGTTGTCAAGTCAAGAAAGCCTATTTTGACCGCTTTCGACGGCCGACAAGCTCTCATTGACGCATATCCACAATTTCCCGAACATGACTTGCTTAGAAAAGCCGTCGAACGAGTGTTTAATTTACCGGCTGTCGGCTCAAAGTCTTTCCTAATTACCATTGGAGATCGTACGGTTGGTGGAATGACCGTCAGAGATCAGATGGTTGGTCCATGGCAAACACCGGTTGCAGACGTAGCCGTGACTGTTACGACTCTTAACATGGGCGACAAAATCAAGACTGGTGAGGCAATGAGCATGGGTGAGAAGCCAACTCTTGCTCTCATCTCGCCAGCTGCTTCCGCCAGAATGGCCGTCGCAGAAAGTTTGATGAACTTGGCTGCTGCACACATCCTTCGTGCGGACGAAGGTGACTTGGCCCGGGTCAAATTATCTGCCAATTGGATGGCTGCAGTCAACCACCCTGGTGAGGGCGCTGCCTTATATGAGGCAGTGCATGCCATAGGCATGGAGCTGTGCCCAAGTCTAGGTGTCAGTATTCCCGTGGGCAAAGATTCTACTTCCATGAAAGCATCTTGGAAGGATCAACAGAGCGGTGATGCCAAAAGTGTTACTGCTCCTATGACGGTCGTTATCTCGGCGTTTGCCCCAGTCGCAGATGTCCGAAACACGTGGACTCCAGCGCTTCGACGACTTGAGGATGTCGGAGAATCTGTGCTGATGTACGTCGATCTTGCTCAAGGCCACAAAGCTTTGGGTGGCTCAGCACTTGCCCAAACGTTCAGTCAGCTTGGAGATGAGGTGCCAGACGTGAGAGACTCCGATCTCATCCGGGACTACTTCGATGCGATTTCGCAAATGCACGAGATTGGTGTTGTACTTGCTTATCACGATATTTCCGATGGTGGTTTGATCACTGCTATCGCGGAGATGATGTTCGCTGGCCGATGTGGTGCGGAGATCATGATTGATGGATTCACAGACAGCTCCGCCCTCCCTCATATCCTAAAGTCTCTTTTCAACGAGGAGTTGGGTGCAGTGTTCCAGGTCCGCAAATCAGATGAATCCAGATTCAGGAGCTGCTTCTCGACTTGCGGTCCTCCTGCTGGTATGGTCAGGAAGATCGGTCGTATTCCTGCCGTCACGAAACAAGAACTCTCTATTAGATATGGTCAACAGTCGATACTTCACATGCGACGTTCTGAAATGCAGCAGATGTGGTCCAACACATCTTATCAGATGCAAAGAATCAGAGATAACGTTGACTGCGCGGAGTCAGAATTCGAGACAATTAAGAATGACCGAGACCCAGGACTACACTACAAGCTGAGCTTCGATCCTAAAGAGAACATCATGCTACTGACTTCGTCAATCACGTCCGTCTTCGCCAAGGTACCTCGCGTCGCCATTCTTCGTGAACAAGGTGTCAATGGACATGCAGAGATGGCTTTCGCATTCAAAGTCGCCGGCTTCGATCCGATCGACATTCATATGACCGACATCATTTCCGGAAGAACGCTTTCAGATTTTGTTGGTATTGCAGCTTGTGGTGGTTTCTCATACGGCGATGTCCTCGGTGCTGGACAAGGATGGGCCAAGTCAATTCTTATGCACGAAGAGAACGCACGACCAGAATTCCAGAAGTTCTTCGCGCGTCCGGATACATTTGCTCTAGGAGTTTGCAATGGATGTCAAATGCTTTCTCGTATCTCAGAGCTCATCCCAGGAACACAACACTGGCCGACATTCCTCCAAAACGAGAGTGAACAATTCGAAGGTCGTGTCTCAATGGTCAAGATCCAGGACAACAAGAAGAGCCCCTCAGTATTCCTGCATGGCATGGATGGCTCTTCCCTGCCTATCGTGGTATCTCACGGTGAAGGTCGGGCATCATTCAAGCATGTCTCGAACCTTGAGGCTATGAACGAGCATGGCTTGATTCCAATCCGCTACACAGACAACTTGGGTAACGTCACGACTCGCTACCCTTACAATGCCAATGGCAGTCCTGAAGGTATCGCCGGTGTCAGGAGCTTGGACGGTAGAGTTTTAGCTATGATGCCACATCCTGAGCGGACCATTATGGCGGATGTTGGCTCCTACAACCCCAAGGAATTGGTTGACCAGTGGGGAGAGTTCGGTCCCTGGGTAAGGATGTTCAAGAGTGCGAGAAGATGGGTTGGATAAGTCGGGTGCACTGCCAATTGAGGTATAAACGTATCCTTATCTTGCATTACGCATAATCTTTTACCGGGTTTGCTTTTTGGAGTTGGACGAGAAATGCATGTAGCTTGCACTTTTGAACTTGGCGTTAGGAGCATACATTTAAGTGCGGAATCTGATCATAACATCGAATGAACTTCCGGTGTCCTGCATGGCCTGAACATGATGATAGCGCGACGACACGCGTGATCAAGAAAACTGTCACCACTTCCAGGACCAAGCCGCAAATGTGTCTGTGGCTGCATGAAATATTTCGAAGGCTTCATCACCCCTCTTTCCCCGCTGCGGAGGGGGGCTCCCGACCAGAAGCAAAAGCTGGTACGAGTTGATTTGAGCTATTTCTCAGCGGGTTTGCTGCCTGCATCCTAGAGTGACTTTACCCGGTACCGGAATTCTATGGTCAAAAGAGCGAACCAGATGTCATATTTCGTATCTGAAGGAGATCCCAGTTAAGCACTAGTATAGCTTGATATCGCTCCATATGCATTTTTACATAGTTGAGCAGATCGTTCGTATTTATGAACATGGCAGTACTGTGTTGTTCTGTTCCGGCCCTCAATGGTTGACTAGCTGGTAATTTCTCCCGATTAGTCCATATCGGCTTATGTTTGTCTCAACAACTTATAAGTCTAAGTAGTTTCTCGGGACTCAGTCTTCAACACAATTGACGCTAAACAGAAATTTGTTGATGCGTAGTCCTCCCTTGGGTTCTCTGTCCATATAAATAGTCTGTGCCCGCAACGTAAATGATGTCCAAGATATCTCCCGCGATTCCACGATTCATGAATCAGCAGACAGGGCTCAGTAGATTGACCTGAATTCCACCAGACGAGGAACCACTCGGTTTACAGCGGTGCCGCAGTTATAGTGCTCTTAACGGAGTTTCCTGAGCTGCGTAAGGCACAGCACTCGTCTAGACCACCAGGATTCCAGATTTGCAAGCTACATCCGTAATGTTGTTCCGACCTCAAGGACGTACATCCGTAAACGAAATAAACCACTTGGCGCCTCCATACAGCATTGAATCTACGGTCTTACGCTCGAGCACTCACTCACAGAGCATATGGATAAATGAAGAGTTGATGTCACACTGGAGAATCAGACCCTTGAAACGAACCAATTTAGCCATGGGAATTGTTGAGCTTAACAGGTTGATGTATATAAGATCACGCACCGAAGATATTTTTAATGAGCTACCAGGCACAGCTTCTCTTTCACACAATGAAGGGTTTGAGTTTCATCAGTGCCTTTTTTGGCCCAGCACTTTTGAAAAGTCAAGCAAATGCAGTCAATGTAACTCGGCCATGTACAGCATCCACCTTTTCGGACGTCAGCCTTCGAGGTGGAGAGATACTCCAGGTATCGACAGCGGTCATCTCTAACTACAGTGCTCCTTTGACAGCACAGTCATTGAACCAATACCCAGAAGCTGTCGTTGGACTCAATGCCTGTGAAGGTACGTTGGCTCTGTCCCGAAACTGAAATCTCGAAAAGCTGATAGAGTATCCCAGCAAACATCACGTACACCCACCCCGGTCAGAATGATACCATCACTGCCAGTATCTGGCTTCCATTGAAGTGGAACGACCGCATGATGGGAATCGGAGGCGGAGGTTGGATGACAGGGTACTACTTCGCTCTACCCTGGCCAGCTGCCAAAGGTTATGTTGCAGTGATGACCGATGGCGGCCATGTTCTCTCAGAGTCAAATAACTGGGGACTTAAGAGCCCTGGTAACGTCGACTGGGTTCTTCTGAACGACTTTGCTTCCATCGCAGTGGATGATGCGGCAACACTTGCGAAAGCTGCGACAAAGACTTTCTACGGCGAAAGCCCGAAGTTTGCGTACTTTAATGGATGCTCGACTGGTGGTCGACAGGGGTATATGTTGGCACAAAGGTATCCGCAGCAGTATGATGGGATCTTGGCGACGGCTCCTGGGATAAATTGGGATAGAATGATATTGGGTTTGCTTCATCCGCAGGTGGTCATGAATGAGAAGAGTGAGATCATCCGATCTGTTTAGATAACAAACACAACTGACCTCTCAGAAATCTATGTGCCTTTGTGCGAAATTGACGCGTTCTCCGCCGTAGCTGTAGCAGCATGTGATGGAGATGATGGCGTCAAAGATGGATTCATCCTGGAGCCCTCGACATGCAAATTCGATCCAACGACAGTCATCGGTCAAGCATATAACTGTAGTACTGGGCCTTCCGGACGACTTACGGCAGAGGGTGCCACCATCGTGACTGCAGCTTGGTCCAGCGTCAAGACTGTGGACGGTGACCTCATCAGCGGCCGTCCGTTATCTTACGGTCCTTCCATTGGAGCTCCGCTTCTAGGCGTCGCAAACACAGCTTGCACTTCTACGAACAGCAGCTCAACAACCTGCACTGCAGCCCCGCTAGGTGTCTCGTTAGAATGGATCAAATACTACCTCGCCAAAGACGAGGCATTTGACTTCAGCACTCTCACGAGACGTCAATACGATACCTTGTATCGACAATCAATCAACCAATACAGCTCTGTCATGGGGACCTCAGATCCCGACCTCACAGACTTCAAACAGGGCGGCGGTAAATTACTCACATGGCATGGTCTGAACGACCAACTTCTCAATCCGAAGAACACAATCGAGTATTGGGAGCGAGTCAAGGAGCAGGATCCGGAGATTGATGATTACTATCGACTTTTTGAAGCTCCAGGAACTTTACATTGTTCACCTGGGAATGGATGGTTTCCTGGTGATGCGATGGATTCGCTCGTGCAGTGGGTCGAGGAGAAGATTGCGCCGGAGCAATTGAGAGCTAAGACGGTGGGGTTGGAGAAGGAGAGGACTGTTGATTTGTGTAAGTGGCCTGCAAAGTTGAAGTTTGTGGGAGGTGATGCCGATTTTGCGGAGTCGTATACTTGTGTATAGATCCTTTGGCATGCAAATTAGTTTGAAGGGAGGGAAAGTCTCTTGCAAAGGACGATTGTATAACATCTACCCATCGACATCAACCTCCAATGAAGATGAGAATAATTATCATGTGTTGTCATGATTACGCTAGCAATCACACGGGGCTGAAACGGCTTGAACGCGTCTCCTCCCACTTGAATCATGTCCAGATATCTTCGATACAACCACAATCTCATGAACCTGACACCAGCCACGCAAACATCATGAGTCTCTTTCCGGATAATCTCGACAGCAGTGGAGCTCTTTCTGACACATTCCACCCATTCCGTCGCCTTCCGGTTGATGTGCGTCTACAAGTATGGACCATCGCCATCAACCAGCCTCGAGTCATTGAGATCCTTGCCTCGATGCGCACGTACTCTGCTCGCTCTCCTCTTGCAATCTACAATCCCAGTGCTAGTAACTCCTGCACGTACACGGCCAATCCCGCATCTTTTGGCGGGCATCACCCAGGAGTACTTTCTGTCAATCGTGAATCGCGCTACGAAGCACTGAGATACCTCAAAGTCAGATGGAACACCTTTGTGAATCTAGACATTGACATGATATTCTTTTGCCGCTTTCAGAGTACTACGCAATATCCTGCTTTGTCTGGCATGTGCAAAGGCGGTTTACTTGCGGGCGTCAAGCATGTGGTCGTGGATGAGAAATGCTTCGGCCCGGGAGACCGGTTTCTGAAGTATGTTTGATTCCGTTGAAGTTGGTAAACTTCAACGACTTATACTAATCCCGTCTCCAGATTTAAGAGTCCTTGCGGTCTTCCTGATGTTCTCACTTTCACCATCATCCCACATCTTGCGTCGGACGACCCAGATTTCGAGCCCGATGAGTCTACGGGAGATCCATGGAAGCTAAATTTCCTTGACGTTGGTGAAGAGGATGATGCAGAGGACGGAACATGGGATGTTGAGGCTGACACGACAAAAATCAGCTCCCAGCGGTATAATGACTTATTGGCCTTCGGTACCTTTTGCTTCAAGAAGCAGTGGAAGGCTAGGACAAATATGCCATTGTTCAGAGTCGCTCGCGTGGAAAACAGGTTTCCCGTGTATTTTGAGAGAACGGGCCGCCCTCCCCCGCGAGATCCAGCGTTGCCAAGCATTGGGGTCCGCCTGCCAACTGGAGAAAGTTCGTCGGAGGAGGGTAGTTCTTCTGGAGAGGAGGAATCTTCTTCCAGAGACGGGGGATTTTCTGATGGAGAGGAGGGATCTTCTGATGCAGACGAGGAGCCTTCTGAGGGAGGAGAATTCTAGAGTGGGATATGATGCAACTCTTCTGGTGATCGTTCCTCAGTATGGTGCGTGTGTAGTCTGATTTTTGCCAGCTCACTGGTTTGGGAAGCAACTTTCTGGGGAGCTATCTACATACGGAATGAGTTTTGTTTTCCTCTCCATGGAGAGCTTCGAGCTCTCTTCTTTCATCTCCAGCACAGGCAATTAACGGGCTCAAGATCACTGCCCGTTTCCGCGCCTTGAGCTATCCAGACTCCAAATCGTGACACGGTCTCTGTTCAATGACGGGAGCCAGCCAGACCTGGGAAGTTCGTGTAATACACGCATGCATCTCTTCGCTTATGCGGTCGTTACCCAACTCCTGGGATTTTTGAACTTTTCATAAAGTCCTTCATTGGTGGTTGGTTTGAAGCTACACTACGGTATGGAACAGAACAATCTCATCAACTTGTGTATCGTGATTCTACTTCGTTATTCTTAGTGCTGACAACGTATAAGGATCCAAGCACTCACAGCGCTCCCAATCAGTCGTGGCTTCTTTGTTCGTTGATGATGACCTCAATAAACAACTGTCAGTTGATGGAGCCTCCTCCCAGAAAAGGAGCGCCCAATATTTGGTTCCCATGTAACACAAATACGTTCTCTTAGTGTGAGATTAAAAATACAAATACAAAGACACAACCACCGCACACCACAGAACAAAGTTGAGGTTCATTTTGTCTTTGTTTTGATTCACCCTTAGCGACCCACCCGTCAAGTTCCGATCTTCGGAATCTCTCGGAATAACTGTTTTGTCTTGTAAGCAGACTAGCTACTGCCTGTTATTAGTGAACTAATCGAGAACTGATCTAGCGCCTTTTTCAAGGCCCAAAGTCTTGTGTTCATCTTTGACGCGTTATTAACCTCGAAAGGCAACATTCTTCGAGGGGCACCCCGATCTCGAGACCTCCCGCCTGTACAGTACCTCGGGTACCTGGGACAACAGAGAACTTTCCCATCTCAAAGAGACCTGTTTGTCTGGATTTGTAAGTTTACAGGACCCCAAAAGCTGTACCTACTGCTAATCAGGGCCAGAAGATCCCGCAGACCGGTCAAGCATCTACTAAGACTCAATGACCACCATCACAATGGCAGACGACGGGGAGTGGATCTTGTCAGCGCTGAAGGAGTGCGAGGAACTTCAAGCCAAGTCTGCGGAGACAGAAGCAAAGCTCGCAGAATTGGTCAATGGTCGGGCTCAAACACTTCACGATGATGCTATTGCCAAACTGAAGTCAATATCGGATGCTTTCGATCGACTAACCTCACCTGAACTCCTTCAAAAGCATCTGGCAGCTGCTTCCATCATGACGAAAGAGCAGAGGGAACCATTGATGAAGTACTTCCGAGGCATTCTACAGACCCGCAAGCGTTTCCGCCATCCGACATCTGCCAAGGATGGAGTCAATCCGCCAGTTGAAGCCGGCTTCATCCTCTTTCCCAACCTGCCAGTGGAGATGCGGCGTCTCATCTGGTCGCAATCTCTACCCGGTGCTCGGATCTTTGAAAACGTCCAAGGATGCGTCAACAGTCTCGTCCGAGTTAACGACGCCAAAGCGGCACAGTGCTCTGTTGTCAATATTGCTCTGTCGTGCAAGCAAGCCTACATCTGCGTCTTGGAGCGCTACGAGAAAGTTCAGCTTCGCTATCTGGACTATTGGCCTCCTTTCTCCAGCTTTTCAAAGGACCATGGTCAGCAATTCTATTACGTCGACTGGGAGAATGACATCTTCTATGAGCCAAGAGGCAACCTGGACAGCTTCTTCAGCCCTAGTCGCCGCCATCTCAACGGAGACAACCATACTGATCTGATGAAGGTCAAGAATGTTGCTCTTCAAATTCCCAGTGTCAGCCAGGCCGAATACATTGACGATTTCCTCTCCGACAACATGCCAAAGATCAAGCGAATCATCTACGTTGCCGACTGCGAGCGTCGTTTGGAAGCTCCAAGAATTGACCTGGAGGAGAGAGCTGGAGATTGGTACCCATCGAGATTGGGCGACCCTGGATTCCCTGATGAGGAGCAAATGCCTTTGGTCCGAACTTCGATTGTAGATGATTTGGACCACCCATACCGAGTCATCATGGAAGAAGAGATTGGGAATATGGCGGCATTCTTCAGAACTGGCGATGTTCAAGAGGCTTACAAGGGTATTTATGTCTGTATGGAGATCTGGCGTCGGGCCGCAAAGGACTGAATGTGGGCCTACACGTGTTGGCGGAAGACACTGTCGTTGAATGTTCTGGCTGGAGAATATGATATTTGCCGTGGTGGTGTGGCATTGCTATGCTTGCTGTTGTATGAGAACCCAGGGATTGCACATCTGTACTTGTGTACTTGAGAGAACAATGAAAGAATAGCACAAAAAAGCCCCCCTCAATTTTGTCATTTGATTCCAAGACATTAGAACTACTTTTCTGCTTCCCTCATTGAACCAGAGCTTAGGATTTTGGACCTACACCTGTTAGTTCAAATGTGCCCTCGAATGTTTCCAGGGGATCTCATGACATTCGAAATCCATCCCACAGGGGAAATAAGAACACAGATCCAATTTCGAGAAGAAGATCCCGGACACCCATTTGTTAGATGTTCCGTCTCATCCCTCCAAATGTCGTCGGAGGATCTCAGAGTATTGAAACCTTGATTTGGAGACCTTGAGTTTTACTTGATGTATCACCAAGTGATCCTATGAGAGTATTGGGTTTTCAGATGCTAGGAAAACAGTATGGACCGCCCTCACGACTCGCGCGTTCTCAGAGTTTATCCAGCACACATCGCAAAGCATGAACTTGAATCAGACGCAAATTGGAATGTCGATCTCGAGCATTGGAATAGAAGAACCTCGTATAATAATTTGCTCATCTAGGACTCATTAAACGTGGCGTGATAGCTATGAAATAGTCACCATCTATCTTACTAGCTTTCCGGGTCGTTTTGGTCCATGGTATAGAATCTTAGCGTGGGCATCCGGTCCAGATCTAAATCCACTAAAATGCACCATCGTGAGGGCAATACTTTAGGATAATCATCACCATAATAATTTGTGCTTACTTATTATAACACACTACAAGAGTGCAATCTCAATTGACTGGCGCTGGGAATATTTCAAGACCCGCTGAACAGCAACCATAGCAAGCAGATTTTCTTGCTTCGCAGCCTTCGCTAAGCGAGAAAATTTAACAACAATAGACACCACTTCTATTGTCAGCCCACCAAGCTACGATCAAGGGGTAACCTCTCAGGAAATATAAGGCCTGGAGAGAGTTTTTCTCTTTTACCATCTGACGGAACAAGTTTTACACCCTAAATCCAACAACCAGCCAACACAAACCAGTCTCTCCACCACCATCACAAGATGTTGCCTTCTCAGCAAACACAATCTTACCCCAACAGTCCAGTCCGAACCTACTTGTCACCCGGCTACTACCGCCTCTGGGATATAAGAGGATTCGGATCCGAGCTGCGCACAGGTCTCTTGATCTCCTAGAAAATGCACCTAATCTCACCCGAAAGCAACTCTCCCCCTTCATTACCTACATTCGCTCAGCTCTCGTCCAGCGAAAACGGATGTTCGTCCTAAGGACCCTGCCAACGAGTTCTTTCCTCACCAGATTTACCTTGGTTTCAAAACTACCAGTTGAGCTCCAATGTATCATCTGTAAGTGTTTCTTTACCTTAAAATCTCTATCCTGAGCCTTCAAGTCAACAACTGCTTCAGATGATCAGATCAATTACTGACTGATCCATCTTACTCAGGGAACGTGGCCCTCCCTGGCCTACGCATAATCCCCCTCAAAACCGCCCCGACCCAGCTTCTCCGCTACCCCCAACAAACCCGCCTCCAACACCTCCCAATCCTCTCCATCGCTCTGGCCAACTACCAAGCCCACACCGTCGTCTGTCGCT
This sequence comes from Cadophora malorum, assembly GCA_017365405.1. Classification (NCBI taxonomy): domain Eukaryota; kingdom Fungi; phylum Ascomycota; class Leotiomycetes; order Helotiales; family Ploettnerulaceae; genus Cadophora; species Cadophora malorum. The sequence goes on from JAFJYH010000085.1 coordinate 89,976, forward strand.
GCTTCGAGAGAGTCGAAGCTCTCTTCTACTACTCCGATACTGGGACTTATGATCGCTAGACTTACTTTGCGAATTTCGAAAAGGATGTGTTTCAAGTTGATAGTGAGCCGGCTCGGTGGCATATCACCCACTATAAGTATGGATTGGATAGAGCGAGGAATGTCGCAATTAGACTAGACGCGTGCTGGTGGTTGAGACGGAAGAAATCTTGGATTCCGTAGAGCAACTTGAATTTGCCGGGGAAGAGTGTGATTTTTGTGGCGGATTGTGAGGGGTTTTGTGCTGGTGGCGTGGATGGTGGGGAGGGGAAGCAGGATGAGTATTTGGAGCCGTTGGTTCGGACGAGGGTTGAGGAGGAGCCGGATCATCCGATCTTGGGGTTGTTGGGGAAGAAGATAAAGGCGATCAAGGAGATGTTGGAGACTGAGGAGGTGAAGGAGGAGTGGAGTGGGGTGGAGACGAGTTTTGAGATTTGGAGACGGCCGTGGCAACTGGGGAGACGACTGTGGTGATCAGAATTGAGTTGAAGGCTAGATAAGGAGGAGAGCGCATGTGATATAATGAGCAGTGTGAATCAGATGATCTATTACGTGGTCCTTAGAGGACGGAATTGGAGCTTTTTGTGCCTGAGTTACATGCTTATGAACTTTTTGCCGCAATGACAGAGTGGGATTACACGTTTCTGATCTTCCGAGTGCTAGAGTACTTCACCAACTCACATACAGAAAGGAGGGGCGGAGAAGAGTAAGGCCCAGAATCGCGCAGTTAATTGAAATTAAATACTATTGGATTGCAGAATTCTCTGACCGCATACATAGAGAGCTAAAGTCTATTGTAATCCTAGCAACACCCTTAGAATGATGAGCCCTGTGGGAAGGTACGACCAGGACTGGCGCAGGTGTGTATAGTCAGAGCCGAAGGTTCTTCATCAACCAACAACCCTTTTCACCCCCATTGTCTATGCAAATTCCCGAGTTCAGGCGTGTGGTACATCTGTGGCTTATGCTGAAATTCATCAAAGGAGAGAAGTGGAGAACGAATATTGTCTGCTGGAACTCCATTAGTTTTTGCTTATTAGCCACCATCGTTGCAGATTGGGTCGGATCTCGGTAGCCTGATCTTTCAAATGATTCTAACGAGCCTTGATCTGTAGAAGGAAGACAATACTTGCATGAGTTCTTCAACTTACAACTATCGCCAGTTTTTCGCCTCCCATGGACTGTACGGCCATATGTGCTTGTTCCGACGCCAGATCTCAAAGTCATATTTGATATCGGCCTTCTTGAAAGCTTCGATCACCTGCGGCTGAGTAAGGCAAGTTCTGATTTGAGATACTTTGGAAGATTCGTGGACAAAGAAGGGACGGTCAGGTTCCATATCTAAGAGGGTTGTCTCAATCGGTAAAGCGTCTTCGCGTTCAAGATCCTTCCTTTCGAAACCCCGTATATTCAAATACCCTGCGGGCTAGGTAGCGCTCACAGTCGGCTGCGAATATGATGGTGCGTAAGTTCTCTTAGAACTTGCGCTGGGGTCGTGCTTCTCGTCAGCCTGCAGACTTCGAATTGCTCTGTTTGTTAGTCGAGGCTTGAGATAGCAACGGCTCGGACGTGGGAAATTCGTTGGTTGTTCTGGTGAAGATCAAGTTGAGGATGCGAAACACGGTCTGAAGAATCTGAAAAGGAATCTATTGGGAGACTTCGTTCTAAGTGTCGAAGGTGAGTCAGGAAGGAACAGTCTTCCGCGCGACGAAGAGTAGGAGGTGAGCGAAATGTCATGTGAACGGAGGTAAGTCAGATATTTACTTAGTGCTGAATCGGTCTCCGCATTGACTAAAGATAATAGAACTATTGTGGAGATTACTTTTGCTGTTCGGAATGAGTTGAATCATTCACTGGATTCGTAACACTTAACAAAGCATGAAAGTTCAGAGGGGACACCCGCTAATGTTCACGTTCAAAAGATTGCCTCAGCTTGAACTGCCGCCTCAAGTGAATTTCTCTATGTGCTTTAGGGTTTCTAATACCATCTATTTGTGTGAACACTTTTTAGAAAGACCTGGAGGGAAGATGGAAGTCTCACATGTGGAATTGCTCATTGTCGAAGAGGGTCATCACACTTTCCAAATTTCAGAACCTCGTGATCATTTGCTTATCAGTGAGCAATGCCGTGGCAACTTCCCTAAAAACTTTCTCTAGACCTGTGGCCTTTAATTCATACCAATGGCAAACAAGCTCGAGCTAAGTCAGCGCTTGGACCAAAACATGACGTTCAGCTCCGTCTTATTTATGTGCGAACCTAGGCGAGAATCCGAAAGGTCTGGTAGGCTAAATTGGGGCCTCATTTTTGCTGAGGGACTACCTAGATGTCCCATAATGACTAGCAACTAGGTTCGATTCTCAATAGAGCGGATAAACTACATAGTTCAAATCTCAATGCATATTGCCCATTAGGTATTCGAAAAGATATTTTGCTGTCTTTCAGATATTCAATATTCGCTTCCGATACCCATCGATTTATCGTCCTGTTTCGATCCCTTGCAGAAACCATGCCCTTCCTGAAAGGCCTGCGTGAAAGTTCTGAAACGGCACACTGGGACCCATCGGAGTGTTAGTGCCCCCGGTAATGACTAGTACAGATCTTATGTGCACGACACCAGCGAACATAATATTTGGATCTGCTCCGAACTACAGATAGGGGCCTAAATATAAATGTCGCGCACTGTCGACATCAAACCTCTTCATTTTCAAACACTTTGCGCAAAACGAATTCTATTTAAGATTCCCCCTCAGAATCTTCACCGTCACAACCACCACCACCACCAGACATCATCAGAGTTGTATCTATGTCTTCCTCTTCCTTGGCCAAAATCTCTCACCTACTTCTTGTCCTGTCGCTTCTTGGTTTCATGACTCCAGCATTCTATGTCGCAGAGTTCCGGCCATTTACAGACACCATGGGCTTTAGCAGTTCCGCCACGCAGATTATACATAGATCAACGGACAGGACATTACATTCAAGTGAGATCGTCTGGAATCATGGTAAGCACATACCCTCCTGCATTGCAAAATACATACTAGGGACATCATAGGACCTGAAACCCAAGAAAGAAGTGGGTCAAAAGAGAAGATGATCAGGATGTCGAATTCCCATGTCATTTACTGATCGGATCTCAGAAACACATTTCCTGGCCCCATCTTTCCTTCCCAACAGGCAAAGCAGTGTTAACATTGCTCGCAGCGCCGCACATACCTATTCGACGTACTGGAATCAAGCGCATCGATGACGAGAGAAGAATTGGAGCCGCTGATGAAATATTTCCGAAGTATTCTGCGAACGAAGAGGAGATATTACCATCCGGCGCCGAATCAATTTCCAGAGACGACTTTTCACCCAGATATGAGTTTATTTTCAGGGAGATGGCTATTTCCAGAGCCGACTTCGATTTACAACACGAGATTTCTACAGATGAGTCGAGGTTCAGACGCGATGGAGGGAGTGACCATGGGGCCGACTATGGGATCAGCCATGAATTCGATTTCAGCCTCGATTCCAGACAAGAATATGACAGCGATTACGGGATTGACGGAACCAACTCCGAGATCGATCCTGAAATCGATTACAGAAATAATCATGGGACCGACGATGGGACCATCAATGAACTTGATTCCAGCCTCGATTCTAGACGCGAATATGAAAGCGAAGATAAGAGGCACAGAAAGTTTCCCTCCAGGACAAATGCCAGATTTGAGCATGGGACCGATCATGGGATCCGTGGAGCGCCACAGTCCATCGCCGACTGTAAGCATGAACACGGAATCGACTACGGGATCAATCAACGAGTCCACCTCAGTGCCGATTCAAGACCTGGGAGATATGGGAATGACGGGACTGACTATGGATTCACCTACAAGTCGCAATCCAACGACGATTGCAGATGCAGACACAAGAGCGATTACGGGACAAGCGACAAGTCCGTACCCAGCCTCGAAGACAGACATGAGAATTGATTCGATTATGGGATCAAATCCAAGCCGGAGCCCATGCTTGAAATTTCCATCTAATCCAAATCTGGTCTCGCCACAACAATCTCCGCCACAGCCGTGGATCAAGAGCATCTCTCCCAGCAAAAAAACACGAATTCAACCCCCAAGATACATTCATTCACCATATGCAAACGACCACACACTCCTTTTACAATCTTCAGCCTCAGACATAATTCCAGTACCAGCAGCAACGAGGTTCCCAAAATTTTCAACCCTCCCTATCGAGCTCCAAATCCAGATTTGGGAAGCGACACTGCCTGGCCCAAGAATAGTAAGAGTTTTTCAATGTTTTCTTTCCATCTTCTTTTGTACTGGCTTCCTGTATGAGCATGGTTGGGGGCTGGTGAGATGAAATGATGAAGGAACTATTCACAGTGTCGGGGATAATGTGTGGCAGTACTGTATGTGTATGTTAGGAGGTCTTGGATATGGAAGACAAGAGGCCACCTTATACACATGGCCCCAATCGGTGCTCCATCCTTGCATCAGATGTCGGAATTCCGTCATTTTCGGCCACATTGGTCCCCAACACTGTTGAGTGCTTCGCACAGCCATTCCATCTCATTCCATCTCATATCATCTATCCTAACCCGCTGTTCATTTCATACCTGCACAAAATCACACCACTCCAACTCACCACCCGTCCCACACATCAGCCAGAACCAAAAAAGCTGACCCTTCCTCTCCCTTAGTTCGAAACCTCCTCCACAGCCCTCTCCTTCCTCACCCGCCCGCAAGACACAATCCACACTCACCGCCTCCTCCTCGCCCTCCTCAAAACCAGCCGGCTCGCCAACGCCGTCGTCCACTTCCACTACACACGCATCCCACTCATCATGCTCGGCTGGACTTTCCCTGTGCAACACTGTCCCAACCCCAGCTACCTCGCCAACTTCACACGCGACATCTTCTACTTCCCAAACGCTGATGTGAGGGTTTTAGCACGGATGGGAGGACTGATCAGACATTTGGCGTTGAGTGTGAGTGAGGTGGGCTGGTTTAGGGCGTGGGGTCCAGTGGGCGTGGTGGGGAGCCAGAAGGTGGTGCTTTGGAGTGAAGAGGAATTTGACTCTGACTCTGATAGTGAAGTTAGCGAGGATGAGGGCGAGGATTTCTTTTTCGAGGATGGCGAGTTCGATGATGATGAGGTGCAAATCCAGATGTTTCCAGCTCCGGAATTCAAAGCTCTTGAATCAGTCACGTTTGTTGCTGATTGCGAGAGAGTCCTCATGGGCATGGAAGAGAAATTTGGGATTGGCGCGGAGACGGATTTTGAGCATGCTGTTTGGGAATGGGTTGCGGATGATCCAGACTCCGAGGGGGACCGATTTCCTGCACCAATTCAGCGCACGAACAGAGAAGACGAGGAAGATAATCCGTATTGGCAATTGCATCGAGATAAAGTTGAGAATGTGGAGAGAGTCTTGGCCGACGACGATGTGAGAAATGCGTATGAGAATGCTGGCATTGAGGTGCGCTTCGAGTTGTGGAGGAGACCGAGACAGAAAGGAAAATGGGTGAAACGATTCGAGAATATAGGTGGCGGGCCAACTCAGGTGAGATGACAGCTTTACTAGTGGAGGAGCTGCGAACAGTTTGCGAGATTGAAGAAAGGACAGCTAAAAGACTCTTGTCATAGCTGAGGTAGAAAAATTGCTTCGTATCTGTTTCTAGCATTATTGACCTGCTAGGCTGGATGTGCTTGTATTTGTATTGCATTTTCTAGCGTTTTGTATAGGAACTTTGGAGGTGCATTGGGGTTTCTAAATTGAAGTTTTGTTTGCCATATCTTTTGGCAGTGCATAAGATTCCCCGAACTTTTCTCATCGGATGATCAAGCAAGAAACTTGTTACTGTTCGTCTCAAAAGCTTCCTAATGTCTGTAATGCGCTTCCCGGATCTTAGGTCTCTCGAGAGCTTGAATGGCAAAGGGAAAGCCAGAGTTCAAAAGATCCCGATCGATCACACGCTGGAGGCCTGGCGAATCGTGAACCAGATTTTGGAGATCATCTAATCTGATCAGATATGCCCAAAACGAGTATACAAAGCTGTTGATGTGGCAAATCGCCCGAGCCCTAGCCCTCGATCTAGAGCTACAAACCGAAAGTAGGGCCAGCCAGTCTTTGCACTATAAGATGAAAAGGACTGAACCTCCCGAGCTAGCCTGCCCGTAGGCCGTGAAGCTTTCAGTGTCATCACATGAGGTATGTGCGCCTGTTATTCTATACAATGAATTGCCATTTGATTTCTGGTTGCTTTGCAGCTTGAGTAAACAGCATCCCTTGCATGCAACAACTCCTCTCTTTAGAAGCATAGGCACGGAGTCCAGACAAACCCGATGTCCATTCATATCATATGCAGGTACTTGCCCTGGCAACACCGCTTATATGCTGCCCTTGATTGCGTAGCATAACATTTTTACTGGTTCTCAACGATTCCCAGATCGCATTGAAAACAAAAGCCACGCCTAACTGCATAATCGCTGTGTAACAACAGACGTGGAAATTATTGACTCAGAGTAGTCGAGGACATTTGTATGACCGAGTCATGTCGTGAGACCGCTTGCGTAGCTTCTGCAGGTCTCACTTGCTCACCGTCCGATCCGAATCAATTGCCAACATGCCATGTGCACGAGTCAAGAGGAAATGAGACAGGAAAGCAAGGGAGGAAAATGAAAACCCTCATATCATTCTTCATTCTCAAGCAAGAGAAGCAATGAGAAGCACGTGGGTGTGGTAGTATGTGTATGCTAGCATGGAGACGACTGAGAAGTAATGTGTGGAAGTGGAAGGAGTGTCAAGGAAGTAAGCAAACCGATAGGTTACTGGTAGAAGAAGGGAAAAATTGAAGGACAGAACTTTCTGCACTTTTGCACAATCCCATAGAAGCCATCGAGCGCACCAATATATGCATCTAACCTTGAAAATCTGCATCTCTGTCTGCAGCAGGAAAAACCAGAAACAGATATCATACAAGGCAAGTGCAAGCCCGATGCGCTGTAATACGACACAAGTTCGCTGTGATGCGATACATACATACATACCTTACCTTACCTAGGTAGTTCATGCAATGTAGACGCAGACGCAGACGCAGTGACGAGTCGAATCCTACGGCCATCGTCACTCGCCATTGACGAATGAGCGGGCCTGCCCGCAAGCGACATGCAGCATCTCGCAGGGGACAGCTGCAAAGCGGGCGCTAAAACGCGGTCGGAACCGCGTCAGCGAATGGGATGAGTCTTTTGTTTCGAGGGCGCATGCAAGTGTGTGGGTAAGATTTGAGGAAGAGGGAACATCCGCCTTGGGGGAGTTGTCCAGGTTGCTGGTCGATGTGAGGTGAGATGGAAATGCAGTGGCTGATTGGGCGAAGCGAGCAGAGCTTCACCGCCGAAAACTGTTGATGTGGAGTAGGTGAAGTAGTCGGTAAGCAGCTACCTCTCTTTCCAGGCAAGAAAGCAGGTTCGTGATGATGATCGATATCGCATTGTCTGAGTTGGAGGTTTGGATGGCAGGTTGGCACGTATTCAATGCAACCATCAGACGAGTTGATCCAGACAACGGGACACATCATAGCTCCCCTGCGGCTGATGTGCATGAGCTCTCCTTGCATGCCTTGTGACCAGTGCACGAGAGTACAGAATAGTATGTACTTAGCTTAGCTCGTGCTGTTGTGTTACCCATGACCTCGGTCAGCGAGACCAGACCAGACCTCATCACATCAAATCGCATCACCTCTAGTGCTCCCCACAATCTGGGAGTTATCCTCTTTCCTCCCTTTCAATTTCGCATCGAGAGAGTGCGTTGGCGCTCTAGTCTTCTAGGACTTGCGATGCATCGATGGGCTTGCTATTGAGGACCGTTGGGATTGGTCTGGATCGCTCTGCTGAGATACATCTTGATTTTGAGCATTACCAATTTGCAACCTTGTGGTCGGCTGGAATGGTATCGACGTCGAGCTGAATTTGAGAATGAGCAACAGGCTCAAGAAGCAATAACATGTCGCTATTGGAACCTATGCCGGCTTCCGGAACGAGAAATCCAGATCCTCAAAGACAATGTCTCTTTTTCAACAAACTGCCTCCGGAGGTCCGCCGAATAATATTCTTATATGTAATGAGTGAGTGGGGCTGGACGAAAAGGCGTACGTTCCGAAATTCTCAATGCTCTGCCTCTTCTGAATATTGCTGTCATCATCTTGCTTCAATTGGAAAACACCCAAGAGAAAGACCAATGCTGATAGAAGAAATAAGTACACATCATTCGAGACTTTGAAGAAGGCGACTTTGGAGATGACGACTTCAACAGTCCAGTTTCCACGGCTCGAAAGAGGAGACTGACATACGTGCCGTGCCTTGCCATGACTGAAGTGATGCCCGCAATTTCGATGACGATGCGATGGCCCACGCAGCATAATTCCTGCCGAGGATGGAAGGCACTTGGCGACTTTCCGCCCAAGTTCCAGGGGCTGTATCTTGCGCTGTCATTGACTTGTCGTCGCTTGTAAGTAGCTTGTAATTCTCAATTGATTTTGAGATTCCGCCTTCTCGAGATGCTAAAGTCCGCAATTTAAAACCGGGAGATCTGACCACAAGAGCAGCTACTCCGAAGCCACCGCGATCTTGTACACCCAACACACCTTCGACCTCCTCGACATCCCCACCGCTCACCGCTTCCTAAGGCTGGTGTCTCTCCCACACCTACAACACATCCAGTGTCTCCATCTGAGCGCGATATTTTCCGCACAACAACCCAGTGTACTTGAGATTGGGAATGACAATCAGGGTTCAAGTCTGCAGCAGAGTACAATCCTAGCGCCTCGATATCGTATCTCACCTGAGCAAGCGAAGGAGAATGCTATGCAATGGAAGGTGATCTGTAGGGTCTTGAGCAAGATGAATGGGTTGAGCAAATTGAAGATCAGAATTTACAGGAGTGAGGAGTCAGGCCTGGAGGAGCGTGATGTTCTGATGTGGTTGACCGCCGTTAAAGTTCAGCCTGCGGGAGAATTTGTGGTGCAGATGCCGTGGTCGAGGGGGGAGGCAGGGTGGGCCGAGGGGGAGATGTTGCCCTTTCTTGTTGAGAGATGAGTTGTAGAGTCGTGCGTTGAGGGGCCTAGGTACAGGCGGTGGGTAATCTGAAAATGTAATAAGGTCGAGTAATTGAGTAGCGATACAGGCAGATAGGCCAAACTGGTAACGGGGGCTGCACAACTGCATCTAGGGCAAGTCAAGCAGCTGACTGCGGGAGAGTCTTATTAGGAGATGACTTGGTTTTCGGGTAGTGCGGGCAACAATATATGATGAATAAAGGGTCATGAACGATACGTTGAAGCTTGGTAGCCTGGATTGCAGCTTAGCCCCTGCATCCATGGGTAGCAAGCATCAGAACAAAACAAAAATCAAAGAATGGTAACGAAACAAGATTTATTAGGATAACAAAGGAATACATGGTAATGGGTAATCGAATAATCAGGACAGGAGAATGCTTACGAGTTGTGTACACGTTGAAACTCGGTAGCTTGGGTTGTACATATCTACGTAGAACATGCACAGTTAGCAGTGCATCAAAAGTCTGTTGAACAGCTCACGAATGATCTACTTACACCGATCTCTGATGCTGGACACACATGACAGACACATGGACTGTTTCTTCATGCCGGAAATGGTCGGGTATGGCTTTCGTAATAGGATGCTTCCGGCGATGGACAAAGGTCGACAAACGACTTGGGGTAACTTGAGACGAGCATTGATAAAAGTCGAACCACGAATCAACAAAGCCTCAAAGCCCATAATGGATCAATATCATCAAAGCCTCGTCTTCCATATAAGCCACGGCGATTCGAACGCGTATCGTAAAGATGTATTACACAACCATTACTTGCACTATCACCAACATCAGCCGCCATCATGTCCACACCTGCTCTTATTGGCGATCTGATCGATCCATCCGCCTGGTCCGAAAGCGACAAATTGACCATGGACAACTACCATATCTGGTCCCACAAGGTCGGTCTCATGCTCCGGCACCACGAACTCAATAAGTATATCCGCGTCAAAGCCCTCTCACTCGAAAGCTCCGACCCTTTGACGACCGAAGACCTCGAGGGCCTGAGCTTTACATCCAGTTACATCCAACAGACAATGACCCAGCCCCTTCTCGCGAAGTTCGTGAATGGCGATGCTGAAGTAACCCACGACTCGCGCAAGCTCTGGAAGAAACTCGCCGATTCGCTGATTCCGAAAGGCAAGGCTGCGTTCATTCGTTTCCATCTGCAGTTGGGCAATCTCTATCTGAAGGCTTTCGAGGATCCAGCATTGTTCTTGGAAAGTCAGATTGAACTTCAGAAGAAGAGGAAGGCGACGGGGGTAGCAATGACCGATGATTTAGAGAATATCGCGGCGCTGGTGAAGAATCTGCCGAGAGAGTTGGAGGAAGTCGGACTCAAGTGGAGATTGAATGATTATGAGGGTTTGACGGCGGTTGAGGCTGCGGCGCAAGTCAAGGCTGCGCAGGAAGCGTATGATAAATTGCCAAAGGTCGAGCGGCCTAGAGAGCCTAGACGTCCTGAATTACGTCGTGGTCGTGGACGGAGTCGTGGCGCGGACCGAAGGATCGATGGGCGCAGAGGTGGAAGAGAGAGAAGATAGTTGGAAAGTGAGGTGAATGCAAGATTAGGATTAGGGCTGGGCCAGGTAGGTAGCTTCCGTTTTTGAAGCGACAGAACTGTAGACTAGCCCATTTGCCAGGTGACGGCTTGGCAATAGTATATCCACTTAGCTATCACACTCGTTCGCAATCAACAATTTCAACATGCAATCCACTGAAACATCTTTTAGTGTCCGGAACATATAAGTGAAGATTAATTGATCGACGCAAACAAAGAGAACAAGTGACGAGTCATTATGCCTATCCTCGACCTCGACATCGATAACGCAGAATTCGAGGAAGACCTCCACAATGCGACACAACTGAGAGGAACATCCAATTACCTTCTCTGGAGATACGATATCGCCGAGATCTTCGATTACCACTTTCTCAATCACTACCTCACCATAAATGACGACTCGGACAGTGAAGACGAAGACGAAGAACTCGATCCGGAAGTGCTCAGCTACATCTCAGCATGCATCGAAAGCACGTTCCACGATGACATAAACTTCTGCGTCTGGCAAGAACTCGGTCTTGATTCGCGCAAACTCTGGAAGGAACTCGACGATAGGTTTTCACCTAAGGGTAAATGGGCGTACATTAGGTGCACCGTGAAGCTGAATCGCATGCAGCCATGGAGTTACCGGGACGATGATCAGTATTGCCGTCAGGAGAAGTTGCTCGTTATGCAGAGAAAAGCATCCGGCGTGCAGCCGACAAGAGATATTGAGGATATGGTTAGGATTGTGGAAGACTTGCCGGATTATCTGGAATATCTGATGTTGAAGTGGTGTGTGGCTGAGGGAGAGGACTTGACGGCTGCGAAGATGTGCCAGCAAGTCATGCTGGCGGAGGAGAGGTATACGATGCCTAAGGAAGACATAAATGGGGGTGCGAATCAAAAGTTGGATCTAATGGAACCTCGTATATTGGGCTCTGATTCCCCTGAAGCCGGAGGATTGGATGGATGAGGAATGCCGTGGATTGACATTTGGCGCAGGGGCGAAGCACAGGATAACGCTCCAATTGAGTAACGGGACACTTTAAATATCTCCAGATAGACGGTGACTCTTTAGTCTGCACTTGTTCATTGTCATTGTCGTTGTAAAGCAGTTTCCAAATGATCATCAGGGTCTGAATGTCAATTCGAGCCACGTGATGTGACGCTAGGCTCAATTCCACTAGCGCAACCCCTGCCCATATCGTCTCTCTCTCTCAAGCTTCCTCCTTCACTTTCTTCCTTTCTTCTTCATCTTAGTGCATGGGTAAGCAGCCACCCCCAAAACATTCCCAATCGCCTCACAAAACTAATAGCTACCACAGGTTTTACATTTATCAGTGAGGATTCGTCCGAGATAATGTTTTTGCTTATTGAAAACTATAAAATATTGACACTCTTGCCTGGCTTCGGCTGGGTAAGGAATTTTTGGAACTACTACAACATCTTGATGGATGCTTGAGTTGAAGACTTGTCTTTTCATTGCGATGGGCGCTTTGGAGCTGTCGTGAAGAAGAGGAGATATGCTGGTATGGTTGTGGTCGGGCGGTGGATCGAATGGAGTTGGAGAGTGAGGGATTGTGTTGAAAGGGAGGCTGGCCTGGCTACTGAACTCGCAATTATACAACATGCACCTCCGTTCATCTCCTATTCCGAGTCTCTCATCGATAGCTCGATCTGCGACATGATACCATGACTACAAGAGGGGCGATGAGCTACCAGAAGGTTGGAGAAAGGAAGGCACTCGAACATGACGCGCAGGCGAAGAGAGCAAGCAGCTTGACGGACCATACAACATGTGACTTGAATATTACCTGAGCATGATGGCCGGTCAATGCCCCGTGGGAGGAATGAAAGCTGAGAGCTGTAGTGATTTGCCATTGAGCTCCACGATAGAGCTGTTCGGGCAGAATATGTGTCTTACAGTCGTACGAGTCAGATCAAAAGCAAGATAACAAAATGAACATGCTCTTGAATCGTCCTACTGAATCAAACTTGAATCGTGCATTCCACCAGAATTTCCGAACAGGTAATACACCGACTCATTTTCATTTATTATTGTCCTAGCTACCGAAGTTCCGAGGACGGCTTCCAAACTAATGCACGAGAGAGATCGCGATGCAGTAGTGCCTGCAGCCCCTTTCTTTTTCTTCGACAAGTTCACCACCATCTTCCTCCTGTACCTAATGATGCCGCACAGAGTTGTACAACTCAATCTCCTTGGACCCTGCAGTGCCTAGGCAAGGTACCACAGCCCTACCAGCGAAGGTTCAGCGGCAGTCAAAGGTTTGATGAATCGGATGTCTCCGAATGGCTGTCGTCTGTTACAGACTCTCCTCTCCGCATTGCTGGGAATGGCATGCCCCAATTAATGGAAGCCGGCCCGGGAGATCGGCGTGCCTGACTTTTGGTCCAACAGCCAAGCAATGCTAGGGGAAATTAAGATTGGACCTCTTCCTACCAAAACACTCGAAACACATCGAGAGCACCACCAAACTGGATCACGCGTGACATCTCCGAAATTACGCTTGCGGGCAAGCAAGCAAGCAGTCAGAGCAAAACAAAGAGGAAGAAAGCGGCAAAGCAAAAGCCCAGCGTACAGACAGACTCCTAGCAAGCCCAGCCTCTTCCAGCTGAGCAGAGCACAGCCTGAACACGAGGGTTGCTTTACGAAAACCCCACAGCCGACCCTCCCTCCTCTCTAACCCTTATCCCTTTCTGTCTCCCTGTCTACATTTCATTCTTTTCCAAAGTTTGACATCCTATCATGACCCTGCCGACGGCGGCACCATTGCGACAACAGGACCACAGGACAGCAGCGCTCTACTCGTAATACGTGCACACGCCAGCCATGGCGATCATGTCCGACAACAAAGAGCCAGCCTCGTCGTCGACCCCGCTCCCCAAATACTCCAGATACAGACGCCAGACCGTCAAGCCCGAACCAGAACCCCAGCCTGTACCGGTACAGAAACCCAACAATGACTTTGCACGCTCGAAAAGCATGTCCAGGTACCGGCGCTCAGTGGTACCCGCGAAAGCTGCGCAAATCGCCAACTCCTTGAACCCTCCGGTTCCAGCTCTCCCAAGGGCACTCAACACCAATGGCGCAGATGCCAGAAGTCCTGTCAGACGAGTTACGGAGCCCGTGAACAATGGTCGAGCGAACGAGCGACAAGGAGAGAATGATGGCAGATCACAAGGACGACCGCGTGAAACAGAGGAGGAGCGCATGCGCCGAAAAGTCAGGGAATTCCAGGAGCGGGAGGAGCAGCAGCGGAAGGTCCAAGCAGCGAAGGAGGAACAGGAACGATTGAGAAAACAGCGGCGGGAAGAGGAAGAATTGCAGAGAATGGCAGAGGAGGAACCCGAGAGACTGCTGGCAGAGCAAAAGCGCAAAGATTTAGAACGACTGCAGGCTGAATTGGACGCTGCTCCTCCGCCTCTGCCAGCGCCCGTGGCAGGTCCAAAAAGAGAGAAATTTGCCTTCTTTTCGAGAAAGAGGGCAGCCACGAAAACTACACCCCCTACAACTTCTGGAAGCGGGTCTGGGACCAACTCAATGTCGAAGTCGCGGAGTAACGAACCACCAAGAAGTACCGAAGTTCCAAGGAGTACAGATATACCTAGAGGGATTGAGCAGGGTGGCGGTGGGATTGTTCCTCAAACGGATGCGCCGATTTCTGCTTCCAATGCTGGAGAACGGGTAAGTGTGCTTATGTTGATATTGGGGCATTTCTAACTTGTAACAGAGAGTTCTTATTCGGTGCAAACAATCCTCAATCAACCTTCCAATTACTCCCGAAACAACACCCATCGATATCATATATTCTTCTGCAAATATCATGTCACAAAATATCATTCCATCTACAGCCATTTTACTCGAATCATACACACAACTCGGTCTGGAACGGCGAGTACGGCGTTACGAACATATTCGGGATATTATGAATTCCTGGGACCGAGATACCCAGAACGCGTTACTACTCACTAATTCAGACTCTCCAAACTTCGACAGAGATCTCGAGGCATCTTCAATTCCCAAAGAGGCCCCAGGAAATGTAACAGTCCTGATGTACCATTCCCAGAAGCCTGGAAAATGGAACAAGCGATATGTCACAATACTTTCCTCGGGTCACATGTATACATCCAAAAAGGCTGGAGCCAAAGTGTCGGACAAAGATGTGTTGAGCATATGCCATTTATCAGATTTTGATATATATACCCCTACTCCCCAACAGACACGAAAAGTTCTCAAGCCCCCGAAGAAGCATTGTTACGCAGTCAAGAGCCAGCAGAAAACCACTATGTTCCTCAGTACCGAGAACTTTGTCCATTTCTTCAGCTCAGACGATCTTTCCCTAGCGGAGAAATTCTACGATGCAGTTCAAAACTGGCGAAGTTGGTACTTAGTCAATAAGATGGGCGAAGGCAAGGAAGTCGAAACCAAGAAAGTACTAGAGCTCACCGAGCGCGGACGACCTGGAACGAGAGGCGGCCACGCAGTCAAAGTTTCCGTCGATGAGAATCCTTACACGATCGGATCCTTCCAACCCCTTATGGACCTAAATCGCTTCAACAACGGCTCCGACGAATACGACTCAGAAGAAGAAAACATGCCCCGACAAATCCCCTTCCACCTCCGCAACAGCGTCTCCCTCTCCCCACTCCCCTCTCACCGCGAAAGTCGCCGCCATCCACCACCCGTAGCCTACAAACTCCCACCCGAAGCCGAGGACGAATTTGCATCATCCGGCCTGCTAGGCCGCACCTACTCGCAACGGCTCAAAACCCAAAAAGAACGAGAAGAGAAACAGGGTCCTTTCATCGAAGGCCCTTCTCTCCTCAATGGTCCCGGCCCAGCTCCAGGATCAGGCCATCAACGCACCCTCTCTATGAAATCCACCAAAACCGGAAAACGCCCCCAGACCTCGGGAGGAACAGGTAATGGCGATTTACAACGTGGACCAAGCCAGAAGATTCCTAAACCGCTCTTGGATTTCACGCCTACCTTTCAGGAGGCGCCGCAGTGGTCTGCGAAGAAGAAAGGCCACGGTGTTGCGCCTGTAGATGGGGTGCCGCTTGTTGAGATTGCGACGACGCCGGAGAGTGGCATGCCTGAGATTCCGAGGAGTGGGACGGTGTTCAGGAGGGATGCGAGGCCTGCTACTAGTTCTGGGGCTTTTGTGAAGGGTGGACTGGTTAATGGAGGAGGTGCAGGAGGTGGGATGATGAATCGCGGGAGGGTGAATTATGATTGATGAGCATTGCCTCGAATTATCCGTCGGGACGGTATAGGTCTGGAACTCGGACTGCTACTTCATTCTTTGTCGATTGGCTTTGCTTTGCATTGCGTGGATTGCAAAATCGGATGGTGCGGATAGTAAAATTCTTCTGTAACGCGCCCCATGATCTCTGTGGGCTTGGTTCCTTGCACTGTATCGATGTCACAGCAAGCTTTGGGATTTAGCGAGTCTGTCTGTCTGTTTATGGGTTGAGCCCGGTCGGGTGGTTTGTTTATATACCATTTAATTCACTTCACACTTCTATTTCTGATTATTGATTGATCGCTATAGGTAGTATGGAGAGCAGTACCATCCATCCTTCCTCTTTCCATTCTCATTCCACTTCTCACTTCCTCTTTCCATACTCGATGTCAATGGTCTCGCAAGCTCAAAAACACCTCACAGCTTCTTCCACCGGCCTGCAAACTTCAACATCCGTCCGCCAAGCAGACAACACATCTTCATCCCGAGCAGCCAATAACTCCATCTCGAAAAATACCATCTCCGGTAAAGCGGAGAGTAAACTTAGACCATGAGTTCGCCATCCTAAAGCGTGGAGCAGGTCTGAGCTACCGACAAGGTTTGAACCCCAGAGGAGAGGAGCCCAGGGGTGGATTTGTGTGGAGTGGGAGGCGGGGAGGTGTGCGATTTCGGTTGTGAGGGAGAAGGGTCGCTTGATGATGGGGTTTGGGTTGTGGGCGTGGCTGTGGGAGTGGGAATCTGCGAGGGTGGTGAGGATGGGGCGGATTAGGGAGAGCATTGATATTGGAGGAGAGGGGGAGGCGAGGAAGTAGAAGGTTGCTAGAGAAGACTTGCTTGGATCGATGGCGGTGTTGGTGGTGGTTGAAGAGGATGTTTGTTGGGTCTGAAGAGCTAGTGCATGTTCGGTGAGGACGAGAAGTGCGGATGCGACGTCGTTGATGTGTATATCTTCATCACACCAATAGTTCAGCTCATAATCAACAAGGCTAGGAACCGAGAGAAAGATTTGGATCGTGTGGACAGGAAACAAATTCAAACAGACTTACTACTCATCTCATTCTTCCCCTCCCCTACCACAAACCCTCTCCCTCTCTTCAAGATAGCCTCTATCAACATCGGCACTGTCGTCCCCCTTCTTCGCACTGGTCCTTTACCTATGCCGTAGATTAGGCTTGGACAGACGATTGCGGTTGTTACGCCATGCTGTCTTCCTGCGGAGAGAATGGCGTGTTCGGGGCTGTGAGGTGGTATCTGGGATGTGGGAGGATATTCATCATCGTCATTGTAGACGGTTGGTGAGGGATTCCCGTACCCGTTGGGTGCATTTTGGAGATTGTCGATGGAGGAGAGTTGCATGTATGTTCCTCGTGCTTTTTTGCTGCGGGCCATGCTGCTGATGATGTTTGTGTTGGTGAGGAGTGAAGGTGATGATGCGAGTTCTGTGAGGTGGTCAGTACCAGCATAACTCATCTCAGATCATTGTTGAAAGATATCTGACTGATGCATTTTCTAAAAGGATCTGAATGAATTAGAACAATGAACGTAGAAGTACACATACGTAGCACGACATCTGCCTCGGCAGCCAGTCTGGCAACTAGGTCGAGGTCTTCAAGACTTCCCGGAACAGCCAGAATTGAGGGGATTTGCTTCTTCAATATCTTGGCTTGGAATTCGGTCCGTACTAAAGCGGTGATGTCCCATTCTGGATGTTTGTTAGTGATGAGTTGGAGGGTGTGGCCGCCGATGTATCCTGTTGCGCCAGCGAGGAAGACTTTTGACATCGTGACAATATCTTGTAGTGAAGGATAAGCCCGGACAACGTTCAAAGAGCTCTGTGTACTTTCAATCGTTTCTAGTATCTACAGGAGATGTCGCGAAAGAGGCGCGGGACCAGGGCAGCTGTGGAGTTCTTGAATCAACTCTGGATGAACGAGTTGCCCCATCACTCCGCTCGATTTCGGCATATCGATAGCGTAGTCCCGAACTATGTTCATCAGCATCTTTGATTACTTGTGGTGTTTCTTTCCAAGCTTTTCGGAAACCATATATATCCTGTTTTGTCTGGCGCATGGCCGGAAAGAAAGTGGGTGGAGAAGTCGCTCATCTTCATTGGTTACAACATTCTTCCCAATCCGTCCACATGTGGCGGAGGCTTATCTTCGAGTTCCCTGACATCGCTAGAGGATGACAGAATCAAAAGCCGATGAACTTCTTGATAAGCTCTCACGGCCGTAGATCTTCCATGGAGAAATACGTGCCGGTAGGGCTGGGAGTGGATTTCGATCCTTGACTGGCTCGCTTGGGGCTGATTGGATATGATATTCTTCCTCATTCGTTTTAACGCGCATAAGTATTTACTGGTGATCTGAATTCGAGACCCCAGTGTCAAGTGAGACCTCAAACGCTCCCTAATTGGTGATTTCTTCCGGCATTCATAGTGTGACATTCTCTACTGATGAAGATGAACCTCGTAGCCATTCAGTCCTGATATTTGATAACCCCGCTATAAATCAATCCTACACCTCCATAAATCCTGCAACGGTCCCGCACACATCTCCGCCGACAAAAAGAACGACAAAAGCGTGTCTTTGATTCCCTTCCACTGTTTCCAGTCGATCGGTACAAACATCTTCATCAACTGTTCCACATAATGCACCGTCCTCTGACTTTGCGCCTTTCCACCACCCAACAGGAACCTGAGCAACATCTCCGTTGATGCACTCCATGCCTGTGAGTCATCTAGCAATGATCCTTTCAGCTCGTCAATTGTGATGTTTGTTTGAAGATCCCAACCATCATATCCCCTGCAGATCGCACTAATGTATATCAAACAAGCGATTCGGAAAGAATCTTCAATCAGGAAACGTCTGAACGGTGTAGTTTGACTAATTGGCGGAGAAAGTATCCGCATCAAGTCCGAATTCAGCTTCGCTACAAAAGCCGTATGTTGCTCCAGCTTCGCTCTATCCATACTCTTCGTGCGTATCAACGTCGTAGCATTCTCCAAATTCCCCAGCAAAATCATCAAGTCATCGTACAGTGTGTAATTCGGCGGTAAAGTGTCACGAGGGATATTGAACGGAGCGGTATACTCAATTGGCTTTGGGGATGATGAAGTACCGTGGGGATCACAGCTCGTGAAAGCGAATCTGCGATGGCATGCGAGTGCTGCGGCGCCAGCAAAATCGTGCCATGCGAGGAGGGAGGCGAGAAGAGGGTTTGTTTGTTGCAGTTTCTCGTAACCACCTCGCGACTTCAGCATTTCCATCACGCCATCCATGTGCGTGTTGAATGTTTCTGGGGTGCCAAATAGAAGCTGTGCACAGGACGTGTTAGCATCAGCTGCTGTCTACAATGTGATGGAGGACTTACTTCTGTGCCAGCAAACATCGAGCACGCATTTATCGTGCCATCTGTGAAATATGATTGAGAGACAGACATGCGCTTGTTCACTAATGCCATCGCTTGCGATTTGTACTCGATGCTTTGCTGAGATTGAGGTCTGCCTGAGCGTAACGCGATGTCATTCGCGGCGCCGGAGATGATGACGAGGAAGGAAGCGGCATCTTGCATGGATACTTGGAGCATCAATTTCTTTACAGGCGTGTAGTCACAATCTGATAATAAGAAGGGTTTGGGGCGGAATGTGGTGTAGTCTGTAATTGTATGTTAGTATTGGAGGACCAAGTGAGCCAGTGAAGCTGTGAGATTCCCTCAGGACTTACAGTGATCCACCAGCCCTAGATCTTTCCCTGAAGTCAACTTCACAGGAAACTGGTTGAAAGGATCCACCAGTCCTTCCAGAACCGTATTTATCGAGGGCAGAAAGCTCACGGCATTCTTAACCAGAAGCTGGTTTTGATTTGAAGTCGTCTCCACTTCATTAGATTGGACAGTTTTCGTACTGATCACTGCGGGCGCCAAGGATCGCTTGTTCCCCTCCCTATTCTTGTGGTACCGCAAGGTCTCTAATTTCTGCCTCTGCTTTGCCTCTCGAATGACGTGTGATCTAGCCTTACGACGTGCATCTTTATCCTCGACATCGATGAATTCGAACGTTACAGATGCACGGGGCTGTAATGTCAGTGCTAGACCACATGAAGAATTATGGTTAGCCAATGAGAACCAACACGCGCGGAAGAAAAAGCTTCTGGAACAGAAGATTCACGGCAAAGAACAACACACGTACCGGTACCTGCAGATTTCAGAGGCGCCATGGTTCACGGTCCACACCCTGGACATGTGTAGACAATTTCAGATAAATCCTGGTGAAGACATTTGGGGACCACGCATGATATGTGCTTGAAACGCCTCTGGTTTTGATTGGTCTACCTACGGACCTGATTGAGAATAGTGCTGTGGCTCCGAAAGACCTCTTCACATTGGATAGAGGTCTTCCGTACCTTTCCCGCACGAGTAACATAATCCCACTGTCAGCAAGGTTTTGCTTCATCACTAATCAACATGCAGCTAAGCGAGAGCTTTTCATTCGCAAAATTGAGGTGAAGTGGATCTGAAGCCAAACACTTGCACGCTTTGGGGAAATGAAGACTTCCGAGTCCTTCTTCTTCCGACACCAGAGTCTGTGACTTCTGAAGTCGTGTTCGAGGTCGTCGTCGACGTATTCTATCATCCAATCACGCTTGTCGTATGGAAGGAACTCAAATACCTACGCTTGACCAAAAAGAGATTTGAGATGGACCAATCAGCATCGCTGCTTAGTCTGCGGAAGACTCTGTTAATGCTCCCTTTCGAGAGATATCAACAACGTCAGAAATGACGATGATGTTTCGAGATGTGGTTAACGAATTTTGCAAGGCTCGTCGTGCGAAGATATATGAAGATGTTGTTCTGTATCTGCTTGGAAGTGTTCTTCAAAGCACAGGATACTTCAACTTCTTCAATTTTGAGCAAGAAAACATCATTTCAAATCAGGCGTTCTTCAATTGAAGATCTCACAAACAATACAAATCCGAACTGGACTAGTTCTGCGACCAACAGCAAACAGTCAATATGAATCACTTTCGCCACAATCAGGAGTTCATAAACATGCAAAACGCAACGTCGCAAATGCAGCTTGTACGCGTAACCCTATCCAAAAAACCAGCGTTTGGAAACTAGAAGCTGACTTCCTTATAGGCAGAGGATACTTGTCACATCAAAGCCGACGGCGAAAGTGCCGCTCTCTTCGATATTGATTCTGTCTGGTGTTCCTTCTGCCAGCGTCCCCGCTTCGACGATGGTCTTCGCACCGACCTTTGCATCTGCGTCTCCTTCTCCTCGACCACAACCAAGAACAGCACATGGCTCCCTCAAGCAGTCGACAACACCGCCTTTCAAAATCTCAAAAGTCGACACTACGACGCAGTCGATACTTGGCTGTATGGATCGGTTGATGACGATGCATATCACGTGCCCAATGCCCAAAACAGAGCTTTCGACTCGATGATTGGCATCTCGCCAGTTGCTACGAGTCTAGGACTTTATTCCATTTCTACATCGGCGGAAGATGTATCTTCTCCAGCAAGAAGCATTACGCCCATGACGAGAGGGAGCAGCGTGACGAGCACATCTAGCAGGACTCCCTCCTGTGAACGCGAGCCTGCACGCATCAGTCTCGAGCTAGACAGCAGTGATAGCTCGGAATTCAGAAGGATGTTGAATGCGAAACAGGTTAGTTGCTCTGATTGCCAATGATCGATGCTCTGTAATTTGTGCAGAAGCTGACATAATCACAGAGACGCCGTGAGCAGAACCGTAATTCTCAGCATAGGTTTCGGGAACGCAGGAATCAGGTGACGAAGAATTTGCAGGAGAAAGTGGATAGTTTAACGAAGATCAATGAGATTCTTAATAGAGAGATTGCGGCATTGAGGAAGAATTTGGGTGCTGGTGAGGGACAGGGAGAGCCGTGAGTGGATGGTTTGGGATTGGCACAAAAATGTATCGATACCAAAGAGCTAAAGAGCTTTTGATAATCAGGTCCAACCTTTTTATTATCAGGAATGTGCACAGTGAGATGTACTGCCCTCGGAAATGACGACCTGGCGACATCTTAGCAGCTTCATACGGGTGAGCTGACATTCTAACACAATGCAACAAAAATTAGCTAATCATACAAGGAGAAGTGATTGGCCATCCCGAGAAGGGCGGGATGATTAGCTAAGAAAACAGGACTTGGATGAGGTAATCCTCGTTTCTCATGTCAACACGCGATTTTGAAATCCTGTGAGTAGAAAAACATATCAGTGACTTAGACTCATCACTGCATATAGCACTGCGAGAAACATTTGGGCATTCATCAAGTCATGTACTAGTACCCCTCAGTGCCGTGAAGTTTGGAAGAAGGATTCTCCAGGCAGAACCCCAAAATTACAACCTCGCTCGAACCAAACAGAAGCACGTCTATTGCGGGCTGTCTACTCACCTTTGAATACCAAAAAATTTAAATTCAGTCTCCATGGATTCCTACAAAACAGTCCTCACACCCCAACTCGAGATCGCCTATCACGAGCATGGTCCCCCCACCGGCTGGCCCGTCATCCTCTCCCACGGATTCCCCTACTCACCAGCTGCATTCGACGATGTCGTACCTATCCTAACATCCCAAGGCGCTCGCGTCATAGTACCTTACATCCGTGGTTTCACACCAACACGCTTCCTCTCACCAAAGACTACCAGCACCGAGATGCGTTCAAATCAACAAGCCGCGCTCGGCTCCGACCTTCTCGCTCTCCTCGATGCCCTGGGAATCGAGAAGGCCATACTAGGAGGTTTCGACTGGGGAGGCGTGGCATCATGTGTCGTCGCCGCGCTCTGGCCTGAACGAGTCGCTGGCTTAGTGAGTTATGCGGGATATGACATTTACGACATTTCTACTGGCAACGAACCATGTACTCCACAGCTTGAAGAAGTGATGTGGTATCAACACCTCTTTCAAAGTGAGCGCGGTCGGAAATGCCTCGCTCAAGATCGAAAAGCTTTCTGCAGATTACTCTGGACACAATGGAGTCCTACTTGGGAGTGTGAGGAGAGAGTGTTCGAGCGTGCGGCAGTGTGCTGGGAGGGTGAGGATTGGGTTGATGTTGTGGTGGCGATTTATAGGCATGCATTTGGAAATCAGAAAGGGGAGGAGGGACTGGAGGGACTGGAGAGGAGATTATCTGGACGACCAAGGATTGAGGTGCCAGCTGTGACCATTGATGGGATAAGGGATCCGCTGAAGCCTGATGGGTCTGAAAGCCATGCGGCCATGTTTGTAGGGAGACATGAGAGGAGGGTGGTGGATTGTGGACATGCGATGCCCATAGAGAGGCCGGAGGAGTTTGCGAGGGCAGTGCTGGATGTTCACGAATGGAATTCGTGAACAGTGTCTTCATTTTGATGCCGGAGTTGGGAAAAAGGTATGTCAGGTTCTGAAATCTCGATTTATGTCGGCATCTGGTGCCGATTATTGCATTCTTGGGTTTGTGTGCGGTACCTGCTGATCTCGTTATCTTGATCAGATGGACAGGACTGGGCGTATACTTCCTCTTTCAGTCAAGTAGCAAGTATTGATCAACATTGATACGTCACCCTCTTCACTATTATTCACCATAACCTGTGGAGGTGGCAATTGAAGGCTGGATATTGGCCCGTTCTTATTCCAACTCGTCACGTGCTAAGCACTGCCTACCCAGCATACGAATCATATAGGCAGCCATATCCTTCTATATTACCATACTCGTCCCTTTTTTGAAATTTCATATCAGAAGTTTTGATTTCGATGAATCTGGTACCCTTGGTGTTGTGATCAAAGGTAAGTCGTCCTTCGCAATGATTAGAAGAGTTCTCCTTGGTTCTCACGTGCCTCAAGGTCATCTTCTTGTCTACCAAGGGACTCAAACGATGGAATACGCCTGCCAACATACTTCGAGCCACCGGAGCGGCCGTGATCAAATGCTGGGGATTCTCGGCTTTCGCTGTCATTGCAGCCGTACGAAAGTCCAAGACCACCAAGTTTCTCAACAACTTACATGTCATGCATGATGGCCCGTTGACAAATATTCGGATTGAGCGCGGTACAGGAGGAATTTATCAGCAGGCGAGATACACGCTCGGGACGCTCCAGGTCTGTCCCTGCTTGATCTGACAGTGCAGTAGTGGACTCAATAATGCTGCTGCCTGGAGGCTCAAGGATCGATCGCACTTTCCAGCGCAGTGTTTGACATCTGACGAGATTGCACAATCCTTGAAGAGCTAGGTGTTCCTGACTCGACGAATGAGGAACTGAGTTTACTATAAGCTCAATTTCGGGTCAGTTTGCTTCCCGACCGAAGCTTTGAAGCCGTCATTCTCCCGTGTTGACATACAAGCGAGCGCTCTGGCCAGGCAAGCGTCCATGTTAAGCGACGAGGATACAGCTGGACAGGAATGCAAGAAGGCGACGACGAGATTGTTGCTCTCCTCCAACCTGAGCTTTTCAATCTGCCGTACTTCCTCACCTGTCATCTGAAGTCGAGACCCGAGACGGCGATGTTGCGTTGGTCGGAAATCTTCAACCGAGCAACCGAGTTTGAGATCCACTCAGCATTGGGGAAAACACTGGACCTGACCATGGAGACCTGGAGAGCTCCATCGTTTCGCTCGCTCGCTCCACCGCTCCAAAAATCTCCATGCTGCAGAAAGTTCCCCTCATCTCACACAAGAAAAATCAGGCAACAGCGCTTGTACCTACATGCAGATTTGTTGGGTCGCAATTATTCTCGGGTTCCTAACCAGATACTGGAAAGGAATCCTGGACTTGTCAAGCCTCTGAGTTTGGAGATTTCAACGCCGTGGTGTTTTGGAAATGAACTCCAAGGGTCAAGAAATCAGGCAACTACACTTGTACCTTGGTAGCGCAGTGTAATCGCTGGGCATCGAGCCACTGCAAGCCTCCCTCCACTCTTCGAAGCTTCAAACTCGTGCCCAGATGCCGATTTTAGGACGAAGCCACGATGGAGAGCGCATCGGCAAACCCCGACCTGGTAATCCGGTACCCACAAGACTCCACATGGAGAGAAGGTTGGTCTCCAAGTTTTTCGCCCATGGGCGACCAGCCAAACGCCAAACCACCACAAGAAAATCCAGGCAACAGCATTTGTACCCTGTATCTCTGAGCTCTGTCGCTATCGGACCGGAAATTAAGCACGCGCAGAGTTTTATCTGGGGACTCAAGCTCACTGATTGGCTGCTAGGAACGATATTCTGAGTTCGTGGAATGCGGATGACACTGGGATGTTGAGTTCTGTGGGGAATTTTGGTCAGACGGGCGGCACAGCGGGATTTGGCGGCGCTGTTTGCAGGTCTCGGCATACCTCAGCGTGCTGCTAAACCTCGTCCCTCTCATCACTCTATCTGGTCAGCACCAACTTAACACCAACTCTACAGCGACTTCCCTTACACTTTTGGACGTTTTAAGCTTCGAGAAGTGGTGAATCTGAGAATTGCACGACCGATAAATCCGAAAACATTTAGCTTTCACTGTTTGTGTTTTGTGTTTCAGCTTGGCACTAGAGTTTTTTTCATGTGCTGCAAGCATCAGCCAGCACCAGCGAGCTGTCACTTGTCAAAGATCGGTGATATCGTCCGCTCATCTCATCACACCACCATGTGCAACCCCTTGTCGATCCCTTTCCTGTTTTTCTCATCAGATTTATGGGTTCAAGCACAGAATTGAAGCACAACTATTCGCTGTTTGGGTATATACCCCGTATTGCGAGCCTCTTGGCCACCATCGAAACGTTGCGATGGGCTGGGGGATGGCGCTTTTAGCGAGACGCCGATCTGTTGATCTTGTCCCTAATTGACCACTTGAATGTAGCACTGATGCGTGGGGGCCTGCAGTGGCTGCGGGGTCTCCTTCCTGGCGTTTCCTGGCGTATCTTGGCTGGACGGAGAGACAGGGTGTGCTGCTGAGATTCTCCACTCATGTACTGTTGAATGACGTGAACCAAACTCGAGATGGAGATGAACTGCATGCTGGTCTGGTACGGTCAAGGACTACCCAGAATGAACTTGTGCGAGAGGTGGAGAAGTGAGCACTAGATCCTTATTTTCTCTTGTCGCTCCTCTTTTACTCCTCAATTCCTCCAGACTATATGTTTGGCGCCTCGTCCCTCTTGTCAGAATTGCTTCTTCCCATTCCCCAAGACTTCGCTGGACTTGGACACAAAGCTGCTGGATTTGTAGAGTACATTTTGCAATCTCAGGCGATATATCGCGACAACAACCGCAATCGCATACAACATGTCTGAAAAGGCTTCCTCTACAGAGGCAGGCGACACTGTCAACACCTCTCATCTTGAGGGTGAGAAGTCAACATACACCCAACCAGAAGTCCATCATGGCAGCGCCGGCGGACGTCGTGAATCAGTCGCGCTCAACATTGTCGAGAACCCACTGAAGGTAAGCTTCGCAAGCAATGCCAATTGTCTTTCCCGTTTTCTTGACTCCGCAATACTGACACGCTACTTCCACAGCGCTTTTCTCGCGAGCAGACGTATGCCAATGCCCAAGCCTTTGCCCAGGAGCATGGCATGCCCGAACATTCCGACCTCTTTGGACGAGCCGCACTTGTTGCACGCGATGGCCAGAGATTCGAGATGGTCAACGAGCTCAAGGATGATGAGCGTGCGGCGCTGATTTACGAGAGAGATCACAAGTGGCATGGATCGAAGATGCTGTGGTACTCGATCTCGCTTTGCGCTGTCGGAGCTGCAACTCAAGGATGGGATCAAACAGGTTCCAATGGAGCCAACTTGTCTTTCCACGAAGAGTTTGGTATTGATGGCCCTGGACGCGATGAATGGATCGTCGGAATTGTCAACGCCATTATTTTCTTGACTGCGGGTCTGATGTGAGTCGATATAATTGATTGCTTCGTGTTTTCAGGCCATGGACTAACTTCGCTCCAGCGGTGCTTTCATCGTCGATCCTCTCAACCACTACCTAGGTCGACGAGGAGAAATTTTCGTCACTGCTCTCGTTCTCACGGCCACTCCAATCTGGTCTGGATTCGCTAAGTCATGGCAAGAATTGTTTGCTGCACGATTTATAATGGGTATTGGAATTGGTGCCAAGAACGCAACTGTTCCTATCTATTCTGCTGAGATGGCACCCGCTAGAATTCGTGGAGCATTGGTCATGTTCTGGCAACTTTGGGTCGTCGCTGGTAAGTCATTCTGATAGACATCTCAACATGGTGCTGATTATTTTTGCAAGGTATTTTCCTCGGTTTCTGCGCCAACGTCATTGTCAAAGATACTGGCCGTATCGCATGGCGTCTACAACTCGGCTCAGCTTTCATCCCATCTTTCATCCTCGGCTGTGGAATCTTCTTCTGCCCAGAGTCTCCGAGATGGCTCATGAAGCATGGCAAGATTCGCCAGGGCTTTGAATCAATGGCTAAGCTTCGTGATCATCCGATCATCGGCGCAAGAGATTTCTACTATTCTTACATCATCTATCTGGAAGAAATGAAGGTTGCTGGTGGTCTTGGATATTTCGCCCGTATGGCCGACTGTTTCCGTATTCCCAGAATCAGACGCGCAAATTACGGAGCCTCAACTGTCATGCTTGCTCAGCAAATGTGCGGTATCAATAGTAAGTGGCCTGCAAAACATGATATCCTTCTGAACGTAGAACTGACATGCTGCAGTTATCTCATTCTACAGTTCGACCATTTTCAGCGAAGCCGGCTACACCGACACTCAAGCTCTGTACGCCTCTCTTGGATATGGAGCTGTCCAAGTCGTTTTCACCATCCCCACCCTGTTCCTGATTGACACCAAGGGACGCCGCAAGCTTTGTTTGATCGTAAGTCCCCATCACATGAGCTACCAAGAATTTGACTAATAACTGTCACAGACATTCCCTCTCATGTGTATCTTCTTGTTGGCTGCCGGTCTATCTCTTCTCAACAACAACGACCCAAATGTATCCAAAGCCGCGAAAGTTGGTCCAGTCGTTCTATTCGTGTACCTCTTCACAATCGCATACTGTGAGTCAAGTTCAACGCCATGAATTTGTAGGATTAAATGCTAATTCCAATGACAGCTATGGGAGAAGGACCAGTCGCATTTCAGTACTCGGCTGAAGTCTTCCCAACCATTCAGCGTGAGCAAGGCATGGCCTGGGCTGTGTGCGTCAACAACACTTTCGGTAAAGAATTTCCTCTATAACATCTAGGCAGTTTGCTAACCAAATTTTAGCTGGTGTTCTCAGTTTGACATTCCCCCGCATGAGAACTGTCATGACACAAACCGGTGCATTCGGTTTCTACGCAGGACTCAACCTCATCGCCTGGTTCCTGATCTTCGCCTTCGTCAGAGAAACCAAGCAACTTACACTTGAGGAATTGGACCGTAAGTTGATCCTCGATTTCTCTTGCCACGAAGATCACGTGCCGCATTATCAAAGATTGCTTTACTGACAAACATCGCAGAGGTATTCTCCGTCCCCACGAGGACTTTCCTCGGCTACGAGCTTAAGGTTCAACTACCATACTTCCTTAAGACGAGCATCCTCCGCAAGAAAGGTATTCCCAAGCCAGCGCCTATTATCGAGAAGGCCGACAGTGGTAGCGATGAGGATGTTCTCACTGCATAGGTTTCTTCCTACCCCTTAGATTCGACAAATAAGGACTTATAAAAGAAAGTAGGACGTGGTGTAGTGTGGTGTGGTGAAGGATGATAATATCGCACACAAGCAGAAGCTGTGTGGGTAACGTGGTTGAATTAATGAATCTATTCGGGCGATGGACAGATGGGTTGGGAAAGATTAGTGGCTAACCGCTCTTCTTGTCTCGAGGCAGTTTGGAGGACGGTTCATTTCTATAATCTAGCTAGGGATCTAGCATAGGGCTGATAGTTAGATACCCTTTTTATTCCAATTTCTGTCTTGACTTCAAAGTCCCAAATTGATCGGATAATCGCTATGCGTGGTATTCTCCATTGTATTCTCACGAGCCAGCCGCTGTGCCCACAACATCTGCTTTCCATTCCTGTCAAGTGTCTCATCCGCCAAGATCAAGCTAATATGTGCCTAATGAACCTCGTACCTAAAACCCACCCACTCGCCTTCAAACATTCCACCTCAAACCTACTCAATCAAAACACAGTCATACCGGACTCCCCCAAACGCCATAAATTTCTCCCCGACCCAGCAACAAGCCTCGTCTCGTATCATCTTTCACCTCGTGTATTAGTCGGATCTTTCGGCTTCGGGTCAGCTGACAAGCGCGCCAAAACACGACACCTTTTTCCATTTCTAGCTTCTTGAAAATTGTAGGAGTGAAAATACACTGTTCAGTTCTTAGATCGCTAGCAATGATGACAGCTCGATAAGAATCAGTGCGGATTGGAGTCGGTACATTATTGTGCTAGCTAGTGTCGCCCTAATGTGAAGTCCCGCATCTCCCGCTTCTGTCTCACTGCTTGTCAAGTATCCATTGGTCTATCTGTCTGTACGCAGGTGAGAATTTCTCGAACTCAAATGTAAGCTCGCTCATCCACGAGTAAGGTTACAGATTTCGTGTGGCTACGACTGTATCATTTTGTGAAAATTTACGTGCTGATTTTCTTAATTGTCGTTTGTTTATGCTCTGCCCGTGCGCCCACTAAAATTAGACTCCCTTCTCTCATTTGACATAAGTTCTCATATATATTACATTCAGTACAGTGCAGTACAGCACATGTCATTTAGGCAGCTCGCATCACATATCCAGGATAAAACTTCGGTAAGCCAGGGTGTTACCAAGCAGCCAAGTCCCGATCGTGAGCATGTTGAGTCGCGATGGGTATCGAATAGCACCGTGTGGGGAAGCTTGCTTGCCTATATATCTTGATTGTTATGCATGTAAGATATATTTGAATAGGATGTTTTTTTTTTTACTATTTGCGGGAGGTCAAGATGCACGTTTTGACTACGGTAGGAATGAGGGGTTGAGGGTAAATGAATTGCTACATGGGATCGGGATGGACGGGCTGAGTAGATGGAAGCTCTGTCCAGACCACAGTGGCCGGCCGCTAAACAAGCGAGCAGAGGAAAACAAAGATGGGTTCTCTGAGTTTTTTGGCTAGTTTCGCAGCCAGAGCATGTATATTTGAGGCGTGATAATTATCCGATAGTCTTGAACAGTCAGACAAATTCATTCTGATTACCTTCGGCGAACACCGTCGCCTCACCAATCCACCACTCCCGCGTAACTTTCCTTCCAGCCAGCAACAACCCGCCACATAACCAACACAACACAGCATAAATTCTCAGCCTCACGTCGATCAAAGCCGATGTCGCCGATCAGCCAACGAATAAACCTCTGCCTTACCCGAAAGTTAAAGCCTGATTGGACAACATCCTACATTTTCACAGCTGGGAAATGCCAATGCCATTGGCCAAGCTGTCATTATCGTGCAGATAAAGATTTGACAGGGATATGGCTTCACAAGCTTTCGCTCTCAGCAATGCATGTCCGGTCGCCGAAACAGAGCCAATAAAACAAGTTCTCTACATCACTATTCAATCGAGGCCCGGACTGTATTCAAAACTTGAATCCAAAGGTATCGTGTGCGTGATACCTTTATTCCAAAACGGGCGCATGCATACGCAGCGCCTACAACTTTTGGCTGTGTTAAACGAACGGATGGCTGCTGAACGTCATGTCAGGCTGGCTGGCTGGCTCCTTCTCGGCTACCCTTGTCTACATTATCAGATCGCAGGTTGCATTCGATTTCTGATCTACCGGGATTTGTCGGGAAATTTCATTCAAGCCAGGTGAACCAATATAATACACGAGGGAAAGCCACAAGTCTGCCGAATGGATGGATGTGCATTTACGCCCAGTCTGACTGTATGGCCTTCGGCAATGGATGCGCGACCAGGTTTGTTGTCTGGTTTACTAGGTTGTCCGGGTAAAGGATGCAAATATACCCAACCATGGTACGAGAATCTGGAGATTCCCTCTCCCATACACAGAGAGTGCTTGGATATTGCTTCTTTCATCTCTCATCGACTTAGTTGGGTAGAATTGGCCTCGATAGATGAATAAATCATCATGTGAGTGTCGAGGTCAAACGTGGTCTCTTGCATGCTGGAAATGCAATGTAATGTAAAGGATGTGCGGCTGGGATTGCACTGCAGTATAGGCTAAGATCTTCACATGTCGCGTGTCCATGGTACGGGATCCTCGTGTTCCCAGTTTCCAGTGTTCTCGCACAGAATCCCTATAGGTTATGTGTGAGGTGATAATACGCGCGCAGAGTTGGGGATCCGAAGCACAATGTCCGTACTGAGAGCGGCCTAGTGTTGTGTCCTTTTGAGACACACACATTCTACTTAAAGTGAAGATCTTCATTCATGAAATGGTGAGGCGATGGTATAGTTCTTGGGAGACCCAAAACTCGGATTTTCTTTCATCCTGCTCATATATTTGCTGTATCCCACGCTCGTTTTCGACAATTTTCAGAGTTCGCGAAAGTCTTGGAGAAAAATGGCATTTTTGCTTAGCCCTTCTGTCTTGGGCCTTGCTGCAGTGGCAGGCCTCGTAATCTACCTTCTCTTCTTCTCAAAGCCAAAGCTTCCTCCAGGAACGAAGAAGCTTCCTGGTCCCAAAGGTTCTTCCCTCCTTCCCGAGTGTGCTCATTCAGGTATTAACCGCATCTCAGGAATCCCACTTCTCGGTTCAGTCCCGGATCTCCCGGCAAAACACTCATGGCTGCAGTTCTATGCTTGGACCAAGCAGTACGGTCCAATATGTCAAGTCAAGCTCGGTGCAGATACATGTGTTCTAGTTGCAGATCCTAAGATCGTCGAGGATCTTCTTGTTAAACGCGCAGCAAAGTATTCCGGGAGAGTGCACTTTTCCGCTATCTGGGGCGACTGTGCTACTGATGGACATTACTTGCCTCTGATGACAAGCTGTCGTATGTCCTAAACTCCAGAAAGATATCATTTGACCTTGGAACAGGGTAGCTAATGCTCTTCCCAGCTGATCAGAAACGAATCAAGACGTTTGCCAGGAAAATCATTGCCGGCATGTCCAAAGAACGTTTGAGCAAAGTAGCCACAGAACAGACCAATAAGATGATTTTGAAACTTCTCCAGGATCCAGAAAGCTTCGGTCCTTTGCTGGAAAAGTGTTGTGGGGGAATTTCATCAGCCATGGCATGGGAGAAGACGAACGATGAGATCGCCAAAGGGGTGTGCGCAACATCAGTCGGCCTGCTCGAAGTCATATCCCCAGAAGCAATTCAGAATAAACTCCCATTCTTGGAGCAGATCCCACTCTGGGTACCGGATTTTCTGCAGCCATGGCGTGTGAAGGAGATCGCCCGCGTTACATTTGAGCGCAATTTTTGGCTTGGCCAGCGAGCTCAGACGAAAGCCCGCATCGAGAGCGAGAAAGACACGCAGGAATATTCATGGACGAGGGAATCACTGAAGGATGCATCTCTGCAGGATGAGGAGAAGGCTTACTGCGTAGGCATGATGACGCTGATTGCGAGCGTATTGGAATCCTCACCGATCCAAGGCTGGGTTGTGGCTATGGCCATGTATCCTGAGTGGCAGAAAAAGGCGCAGGATGAGGTGGATGCCGTTTGTGGGGAAAGAATGCCCACATCGGAAGATATACAGAAGTTGCCTATTGTGAGGGCTCTGATTCGCGAGACGTTCCGTTGGAGAAGTCCTGTCCCATTTGGTTGGTCCAGCATCCGAGAAAAAGCAAAGCAACAATTCGCTAATTTTTTGACAGGGGTGCCACACATGCTTACTGAAGACGATGTTTACGAGGGGTACCACATTGAGAAGGGGAGTGTGGTGTTTGCTCTCGAGTGGTATGTAGCGCCTCAGCTGTTGTGCTCCTTTCTAACATATACAGTGCCATGTCACGAGACGAAGCCTTGTACCCCGACCCAGAGAACTACCGACCAGAACGCTGGCTCGATCCAGCTTTCCCTACATACAAAGAACCACTGACACATTATCCTTCGCTCAAGAACCATTCAGCTTTCGGTTGGGGAAGACGACAATGTCTCGGATTGGACTACACAGAGATAGTCCACGTGACTCTCGTTGCTTCAATTTTGTGGAGCTGCAATATCCAGAAGAAAATCGATCCGCAGACGGGAGAAGAGATTGAGCTACCTTGGATGGACTACACACCGTTTGTGATTGTGAGGCCGATGCCAACAAAGCTGGATATTGTGCCAAGGTCTCAGGAGAGGATCAAGCTATTATCTCCTGACACTTGTGCAGCGTAGCAGAAGGACTTGCATTTCTTCGATGTATTGAATTTAGAGACATAGCACAATGAAGCGACCCTCAGACCGAAGCCAAACATAGTGTAGTGAATCATTAGTTCCTACAGGTGCGGAAGGGAGCCTCGTATTTTGACGTGAAATTCCCACTATACGAGAGTCTGGTAGCAACATGGAACTAGCGGCGTTTTGTTGGCCATTCACTTGCGCTCAGCGTTCACTCAGGCTGTTCACTATGCATCCAGTAATAACCTCTCTATTGCCGTTTATATGGAGACCAGACTTGGAGGAAAAGCCCTGAAAATGTCGATTGCGCAGCACGATCCGAGCATGCATTCAGACCCAGATGCCCACCCAGCTCGATCACGGCAGGCACGCAAAAACGCATATGCATATGCATATGCATCCCAGCATCTTTGACTCAGGGTTTTATACTTCTCTGTCCGTCAATAGTGGAAGATATATGGGTCGAATTATCCAAAGATCCTCGGCTCCAGCTCGGGAGAAGATAATCGCTGTACTCTCCGCTTACCAGGCGAAGCATTAACGTATTTACGCGAGGGATGCCAAAATCAAAACAATGAATACTGACAGGACGCAAGTTCTTGGTATTGGGGTGTAATGAGTATTGGCACTATGGGCATCTGAAAGTGAAAAAAATCCAAGCCCTTGGTGAACAAACTTGTATGCTGTGACGGAGAAATGTAGACCATGGTCACTAGCAAATAGAGAACTACCCAGAGCTCGCACCAAAAGCCGGAGCAATTTTACGTTCTTGATCATTGAGGGTTGACATGATTTTATTTCTGATCTGTGCTACAATAGGTCTGGTATGCCAGCTGGCGCTGCGCTTGAACTTGATCTGCCTAGACACTTTCTCCGTTCTTCTGATCGAGATGGGGGTTAGAAAGCTCGGTACGTGGTCATTTGAGTTTGACCTCTAGTGATCGAAACTTTGGTTCAAGAGCTCATTTACTCTTGCAGAGACCGTGGAGATTCCAGAAATATATTTGGACCCCCAATGTCGAGACACGATCGTAATCCCTGCTCCTGCATGAAGGTGGCTGACATAGCGGGGAGATCTTGTATTCTGCACATCCTCACGAGGACCATCCATAACTTGAGCAAACAGCAGTCACATAACCTCAATCTAGAACGAATCGCCTTACCCATCATGGTTGATTTGATTCCGTAACATTGGTCACGGTATTATCCTTACTTCTCGAGCCGCATCAGGTGGCGCAGCGATCCGGCTGCACCTCAATCACAGCCTTGCCACTGCCGCCCATCATGTCCTATCTTTCGGACTTCGAGCACGCGAAGCTGGACGCCCATGTTTTCCCTGGCATGATAGTCGAGACGCAGTGCATATCAGATGCCACTACTGGGCAGCGCAAAGTTTCGCAAACCAAGATATGGAACGTGGAGCGAACGCTCGGTAAAGGCGGATTCGGCGAAGTTCGACTCGAGACACACAAGAATGAGAAACGAGCCGTGAAGCGCATTTGGGCGACTGGATCGACATTCAAGGTTCAGTACGAAAGAGAATTAAAGGCCCTCCTAGAATTCTCGAAGCCGAAATACAAGGAGAGTGCGGTATTCGTGGGGTTTCTGGGGTGGTTTCAAGATCCGGGGAGTGTGTATTTGGCGATGGAATATGTGCCTTTGGGGGACTTGGAAGACAACATTGCAACTGTGGGTGGGCAAATTGGAGAGGCCCAAGTAACGCAGATCGCGGTACAAATCTTGGAGGGGTTGAAGATTATGCACTCCGAGAGGTTTGTGCATCGCGATCTGAAGCCAAAAGTAAGGCCTATTCCTATCTTCGAGCATTCCCATGATTGACTCGCAATAGAATGTCCTAGTCTGTCGAGGTTCGCCCGATTGGTGGGTGAAGCTTGCAGACTTTGGCTTGAGCAAGCGACGGACTGAAGATACGGCTTTCAGGACGCAGACAGGAACTCAAGCATACATGGCTCCCGAAATATTACACTATGTACCTGGATACTCCGAGTACACGTATGCCGTTGATATCTGGGCTCTTGGATGTATCTTGTTTCGGTTGATAACGGGCAATGTTCCGTTTCCGCCGGGACTGTTACTGACATCGTTTTGTGGTGATGAAAGCAAATTCCCGCTGAAGATGTTGCATATGAGCGATTCTGGAAAGGATTTCATTCAGAAGCTCATCGTGGCTCATCCTCCAACAAGATTAACCGCTGGAGAGGCATTAGAGCACGAATGGACAAAGCCTGGTACAAAATCCCCTAAATCTTTTCAATCAATGCTCGCTGATCATTTTTCAGAGTCTCAATTTGCAAACGAAAGTGTTGGTGAAATGATTTCTCTGGAGGACGATTCACTCAAGCATACCACAGACGGAGGATACAACGCCCACACGCATGCTGGACTTCAATCTTGTGTAAGAAAGTTTTCGCTTGCAGCAGTGAATACTGCCTCAAGTGCCGCACCAAAACCACCTTCGATAAGATATTGCCAGCCGACAGTAGAGGACGATCTCGAGCCTGAAATCAATTTCCAACCATCGACGCAGGAGACTGAAAGTCAAGCACCCCCAGCGGACGACAGTGACACTGCTGGAGCTTTGCAGGCTCAAGGAGAGGATCTTATTGACCGGAAAACCACACTTATGCGATCCAATGGAGAAGACAGGACATCTAGATTGTCAAATTCTGATGTGGATTCCAGGCAGCCGAAGCCACCTTCAACAATCTTGGGAGGCCGTTACAGAATATGGGCCCCACCAAGTACCGAAGGCGAGGTAAGTTACAAACCTGCAATCTTGATCTGAGCTAGATCCACCTGACTGCTTTCAGGACCCGGTGATCATCGAACCACCAGAGACGACAACTACAGCAAAAATATCGTCAGCGCCCCAGAGTAGCTACTCAATTGAATCAAACGATGGCCAATCTGGAAACGAAAATCTTTCCGAGAATGCAGCTTTGTCAGCTCGTCGGGCAGCTGCTGGTGCCTATGAGGAGGACATGCGAGAACAACATTCAGTGCAAGCTGGATACGAAAGGATCCCAACGACTAACAAGTTCTTACAGCATGTTGTGGATAAGAATGGCCGCGTGTTAATACTTGAACCTAGATATGTGTACGATACACAAGAAGGCGTGGAGCTCGCAAATATCTCAGACCATTGGCAGTATGGAAAAATGCCAATTCCTACCCCTGCATCTCGAATTACAATTCTCGACAAATCAGCAGTGTTAAATCGGCACCCGCTCGTGCCCTTATCCGCGGAAAACTTGCTAAATCATCAAAAAGCGATGCCAAATCAAAAGAAAAGGCTAAATCTGGTAGTTTCACCGGACCTCGGCATAGAGTGGATGAATGACTTGGAAGCTCTTGAACCAAAACGACCACAAAGCGGCATAGAGAGTGGCTATCTAGAAGGCGAGCAACGTGCATTCTATGCAGACGAGCGCGGCTTCATTGAGAAGCAGGAAAAGTCGACAGGGCAAGGGAACTGTTCCCCGCAAACCAAGTCTGACGAAGTAAAATCCGGGCAAAGAGATCACTACGATGGTTTGCGAGATGAGGAGCCCGAGCAGGTTCATAAGTTGAGCTCCAGATCTCAACCAAGAAGTGCAGCACAAGAAGTCGAGCTTGCGAATTATGACAAACTCGATGACACACCTGTATCCACCCAAGAGCAAATAGGGAAATCTTCAAGAAGGAAATCTAGACGGGTGACATCGACCCGCGATACGCACATTGCCGAGCCACCTTCACCGAGCAAGCCAGTCCCGAAAATGCGCCGTTCTGAAGCCTCAGCAACTATAGAATACTTGCGAAGGTCCCTGGGTCAGTATGGCAATCCCCCATCAAAAGAGAAAGCACCAAAGAGGAAGTGTCCCGCTGTACCTCCCGAGGAATCTCATACTGTTGAGGCACCTCCGCCAAACGTGCAACCGCAAGCTGTCCGCGACTCTGCGATCCTCTCCCACTCAAATCCAATATTGAGGGGCACCAGCTCGTATAATATGCCTCTACGAGACGAGAAACCCTCAAGAAGATCCCTCGCGGCCGTACCTGAGCAGGATACTTACATTGTCGAGCCGCCTTCACCAAACAAACCTGCTCGAAGCAAGGGTCACGCGAAATCCTACTCATCGGCACCTCTTGTCTCCAGACAACGAGAAAAGGCTACAAGCAGGACTGACATGTATCAGCGAAAAGAAAAGGCTCCCAGAAGGAGAGCTGCAAAGGCTGTACCAGAGCCCGATTCTTATTACGACGAGCTACCTTCACCGGCCATTCCTCCAGCCCCGACTATACGTTGTGCAGAGACCTTCTCAGCCCCAAGCCCTCCAAGATCCGCGAGGTGGAACGGGGATTATTCAGAAGTGGAGAAGCATTCAGGAAGATCTCAGGAAGTCGTATCGGAGCACGAATCTGATGAGGAGGACTTGTCACCACCAAGAAAATCGACTCTTCAAAATCACTCTTCGGCGGCTCGGGGCTCTGAAAATATTCCCCGGAAATCAAAGACACAGAACTACCCTCGAGAAGAAGCACCCATGCCTCCAATTTCACGGGCAGCGACATTTGAGGCCAATCCTCGAAGGTCAAAGACACAAGTATACCCTCGGGAGGAACCACTCGAGGAAGCTCGCAGCTCAAGGAAGAGAGAGTATCCTGAGCACGAAGCGTCCGTTCCTCCGCTTCCACGAGCAGCGACCTTCCAAGTTCCTTGGAGCGATCATCGCGACTTTGCATCGACATCTATGTTAGCTCAAGAAAGAAATGCACCGCCTCCTCTTCCAAGGGCGAGGACATTCCAAGTTGGGGATCGGGGCATCAGAGCGAGCAATAGTAACGGCCGTTTGAGAAGGACATATAGCTCCTCGGATGATGGTTGGTAAGCGACTGGTTGCTCGCTGTTAATTGGAACCATCTCGGACACTTTAGGTGTTAGAAATACAATTGGCAATGCCGTACGGTCATCTGTCATAGCCTCAGACGTTGGAACTGATGTCGCAAGTGTTCGTAGACATTGAGAGGCAAGTTCGCCTCAGCACTATTCACCTGCCTCGCGAAGAACAAGATCCAAACACGATTGAAAGGTGAAATCGATATGGAGGCTGAGGAAATATCACGATCGAAAGTCCTCCACATGATGTGCGCAAACCGCTGTGCAGTCCTGGACAGACAAAGTAGAGGTTTTGGCTTGATGTATTGAAACTTGCATGCCACAATTGGTGTCAGCATTACTACGTTCTGTAAAATGAGCGACAGAGTAGATGCTCCGTCGATCCCTAACCACACTACGAGATTTCCCCAGGCAATTTCGAGCTTCGACAACGGTTCCACAACCAATACATGCAGGCCAGGTAAGGCTGAACCTTGGCACGCCCTCACAGGTCACGTTCATACGCGATTTCATGCAAGGCTTCGGAGCTGAGCTTGCTCTGCTTGAGGAGTGCAGCGCGAAGCTGAAGGATGGTAGCCTAAATAAAGAACGGAGAAATATGATTGCTGCGAGAGCTCTCTTGCTAGACAAACTGTTTGTGTTGTGTTCATGCTATACTGTTCTGCTGCTCTTCTGTTGAATGATTCTGCGATCTGGATTGTGAAAATTCCGTTGCGTTCTAGACTTGAAGTGAGACTTTGACTTTTGGAAGAAGAAGACAGAGCAAGTCCAGGATTAAGAATAGGATATAACTTCAGAAGTGAATAACAACGACGGCAGGCAAGATGGCAGACGACAAGATGGCAGATGCGGTCGATCCAACGAAAACATACCAAGAAGCTATCCTCTCTATCGCCAAACTCAGCGAGAAGCTCTCCATCGACCTCCTCAAATTCTCCGCCACTTATAACATGAATCACCTCATAACATTGAACATGGCAACAGCGATCGGTCTGATCTCTGCAAACCTACGGACACTCTCCCAAACCATCGAAACCTTCGGGCCGATAATTAACTTCGACGAGTCGCTGACCAAGCCGTTAGTCAAGAGCCTCGAAGCTATCTTGAAGAAAGTGCAGAGAGCGCTGAAAGAGGGGTACGAGGCAGAGAACGAGCACGGTGACGAGTTTGAGAACCAGGAACCCCCCATTGTGGTCCGTCAGTCGAGACAAGATGCCAAATACGTGCACCAATATCCAGGGGTCGTCGCTTTCAATAAAGTGTTTGGCGGGTACTCGCATGCTGAAATGTTGATGTGGAAGTTGGACGAGATGAAGGGACATGTTTTCTGTTTGGCGAAAGCAATTCGAGTCTTGGCTTTCAAAAAGATGGAAGAAGGGTGGGTGTTGCTATCCAAATAAGAGAGATTGGGCTGATCAATCCAGTGGTATTTTGACAGATGAACAGAAAGACGGGCTCAAGAAAATTGATAACGAGCTACCTCAACTGCTCAGTGAGCTGCAGTGGCGTGGGCCAGAACTCAAAGCTTTGGCTGCGAAGTGGAAGGCTGGTGGTGACCTGGCAGAGACACAGCCTAGGAGGAATAGTGAAGATCTCTATGTCGTCCCTGGACAGAGCCGACGGATAGATTTTGATGCTCGCAGTATCGACTCAGTGAGCTCGGTGGCCTCTGAGTAAGCAATCCCAAAGACTTTTCGACCCTTGCTCACGATTCTTTGCAGCGGTTTTATCGAGGAGAAGGAGATCTATGAGACTTGGTTGATCCGCAAGGTCGATGGATATATGCGTAGAGTTCAGCGCAACTTCAGCTTTCTCGGTCTGAAAGTCCATGAAAACTTCGTCAACGAGAATTATAATGCAGATCCGACGCCATGCTCTCAGGAGGAGCTAAAGAAGAAATATGAGCTGTCAAAGACTGGCGAGGGATCGAAGGCCTTCAATAACTTGATCGATAGTCTCCCAGAAGGAGTCCATAGAGAGATCGAATTCCTCATTCAGGAGCGCGACAGGAACTCTAGGGCTGCAAAGTTTATCCGCACCTGGAAATTGATCGATGCAATACCGACTTCACCACTCATACCGAAGCAAACGGGAGGCTGGTTCACGTGGTTCAAAGGTCAACCAGAGATCCTTGATTGGATAGTGGTGCTGAAAGCTGAGAGCTCTAGTGCAGAGGGTATGGTATGGCCGACTGCGACAAGCGACCCATTCAGGAAGGCACACGTTCGCGGAATGACCGAAAGAAGGGCGCCGGCTTATCGTGGACATCGAGATTGGTCTCCCGAGCGTGAGATCGTGGTTGATCACCGATCGGCTGGAAGATCTAATCGTAGAGTGATTCCAAAAGAGCCAACACCCCAAGAAGCGTATGATAAGATTAAGGATATCATCACTGGTATCGGTGTATCCGCCAAGGATTCGGGTGATGAGACACCTTTTGCCCCGGTTGCAGGAGCAAGTAGTTGAAGAAAGGGGGTTGGAGAAGTGGTGAACCTTTTCTTCTGTCACAACGATTGGGGACACATAAAGGCGCCGCTGGAATGTGGCCCTTGGGCGACTCAGATAGCTTATATGGATGGAGCATTGAATTTCTGTACGTCCAATAAAATTGTCTTGGAGACAGTGGTAGTGACCGAGAAGCTATTTGAGGCTGCGACGTGATGGTGTATTATCCCAGAGGCTAGCAGCAATTTCGAAGAATAGTATATGATCATTCTGGTATCCTCTGTGGAGCGGCGACAACCTTCGCTTCCCTCAGA
The DNA here is from genome assembly GCA_017365405.1 of Cadophora malorum. Lineage (NCBI taxonomy): Eukaryota > Fungi > Ascomycota > Leotiomycetes > Helotiales > Ploettnerulaceae > Cadophora > Cadophora malorum. The sequence continues at coordinate 130,872 of JAFJYH010000085.1, forward strand.
ACACCATCCTGGCTCCTCCATACGTGAGGCATCTTCTCCTCTGGTGACACGCTCGACCAATTCCTATACGGCTTCTCCAAAAGCATCCACGAGATATCCTCGGCCTCAGAGTACCGAATCCTCTTACACAGCATACCCTGCGTCAAAGGTCTCAGATCCCGAAGCAGCCGACAGACATTGACGACGTCCATGTCCTTGACTCCGAAGGATCCATTGTAGATAACATGCAAGAACTCTAAATTTGGAAAGTACTTGAGTAGTGAGACGAGATGTTTGAAACGATCGAGGTTGATGTTGTGCGACGGGATATAGAGCCTCTTCAGATAGTGGCGTGCTAGGCAGACCGTGCTCATATCAGCCGCCCATTGCGATGGTCGCAGGAAGCCATCCCTTCGCTGACTGCTGAGAAGATTGAGAAACTCGGGTGATGTCCAGGCTGGAGTTCCTCGGATTTGGAAAGTGTTGCGTCCATAGAGAATCTGAACAGCTTCGGCGTAAACCTGTCGATTCGTTCGGAGGAGTGAGACGAAGTCCGCCACACCAGCTCGTTCTCTGTTCGGATAGAGAGGTCCATCGACGACGAACATGACGGTGTAAATGGCATCCCTGATTTCGCGAGGGAGATTCAGGAAGTAGGACTCTTGGAGTACTGTCTCCTCCACATGGAGTATCATTGTCTTGGAAGACTCGGTAGACATGCTCGTCTGATGGAAGCTGGGATAAGAAACAGAATCGAGGGAAACATCATTATATATAAACTCAGGCATTACGAACGTAAAGTGCAAAACCAGCAAACAAACAAAAGACAGAACTGCCGACCTATATATAGGAAGTGACAGACGATTAGACTTTTATAGAAGTTGGAAGTGGAGATGTCAACCAATATTGAACACGATCCAAGAATGCGCCCTTCAACGGCCGAAAGATGCGCTAATAGCCGACACCGACACCAAGCCAAAACTAGCCTAGTACTTCTAAACCCCTGTCCAAAATCGCAAACTCCAAAAAATTATCACGACTCCGACGAATTTCGCAACACGCAACCCAATATCGATACAGGATTCCACACAGTACGCGGCCACTCTTTCCGCCTACGTCCAGCTCGGTCAATTGATCATCCTTGCCCAATCGAACTCCTAGCAACCCATCGAGCGAGCCCACAAGCTCTAAAAGAACCGCCATCATGCATCTCATGTACACCGTCGACACCGCTGGCAAGCGTGTCTATACCCTCAAGAAGGTCGTCTCGGGCGAGGTCACCAAATCGGCACACCCTGCGCGCTTCTCGCCAGATGACAAGTACTCCAGACATCGGGTTACGCTCAAGAAGAGATATGGATTGCTTTTGACGCAGCAGAGTGAGTTCTTTCCAATACCTAGGAGACATGGCAGATCTGTGCCTTGGAGAAAAGAAAATTGGGCGGGATTGTGCTGACCATTTAATAGAGGATCTCAAGGTCTTGGGCCAGTAACTACTTGAATAGTTGAGAGGGGAGCGAAGCTGGAAGCTCAGGTCACATTGCGGGGTGGAAATTGAGGAGGCATTGCAGGCGCATACAAGGAGTTCTGGTAGAAAATATTTGTGTATGGTCATTGGCGTTCTACGTACGTGTGTAGGAAATCAAAATGGATAGTCGCTATGCAAATCCGTCTATGTGCAGCAAATCCAACGCCATTCCCATACGCCTCCAACCGTTTTGCACGCCATAACCATACCCCAAGTTCTAGTGCCGTTTCTTGGAATTGACATTCCTGCCTGCTCCAACCTTTGTCCTGCCACCCGCACGACCTCTGTCGCCTGACAAGAGCCCTGGGAGGAAATCCTCGTCCATGAGATCCTTCTCCTTTTTCCGCCGAGCTCCAGTCATAGCTTGAACGTATTCTTTCTGGTCCTCTGCAAGGATCAATCCTTGACCCCATCCACCTTTGCCTCCACCCTGAACAAGTTTCCCGTTCGACGTACCCGCAACAGGCTTTGGTATGCTGTAGACATCCCCTCTTTTGTTCCACTGCATATTCTTCTTCAAGTGAACCTTGACCTTGCCATCCTTATCCGTAGTGCATGATGAGCGCATCAAGGTTGGCTTTCCACACCGACCACAGAACTGCTTGGTCATGTCTTTTGTGATAGCGAAACAGGCGTGGCACCGCAGCACCCAGGTCTTCAACTGCTTGATTCTTTGTAGGGTTGGGGATAGGAGATTGAGGTTCATTCGGAGAAGGACGTTCTGCATGGCGAAATCGGATGTGATGAGTGCTACTTGCATTATGGCAGCTTCGGTTTTCTTGTTGGTGGTGCTGTTCTCGGATTTTGCCATGTACTTCTTGAGGTTTGAGGGAGTGATCCAACCTTCCCCATCTGATCCTTCTGAGTCTGATTCTTCGACTTCTTCGACAATACCCTCTGTGGTATTCGATTCGGTGGTTGTCTCAGGGCTTTGTACTTCTGGGGCAGATGATTGTGCAGCATCTTTGACTTCAAGCTTTTCTGAATACGCTGACTCAAGCACAGTGTCTAATGATTGGCTTTCTGACGCGAACGCTTGCGATGTCTCTGCGGGCTCGATTGGAGCCTCTTGAACTTCTGGCGATGCTTGCACATTTTCCAGGACCTGAACAGAGGTAGTTGAACGTGGAACTGGCGCTGATTCGTCTGCGGTGGAAGGGACTGCTGCAGATGCGCTTTCTGAGCTCTGAGCCTCCGGAGCTGATACGTGTGTGCCCTCAAGAACCTCGTCTATCGTCTTTGGCAGGTCAGCCTCCCCAAGGGTTCTCGGCACTGTCGTTCCCCACGCGCCTCTGCTTTCTGGGACAGGAGCAGGCGCTTCCATAGACTTCACAGGCTCCTCCACAATATCTTGCTTCGCACCCTCCTCGACAGGTTTCGGTGGTTCCCCGTTAATCTTCTTCTGGTTCGGATCGCTGCGCAGCCTCCAATCGCCATTATTCCTCTCACACTCCAGCTCGTAAGCCAGTGCCATAAGATGTATATCAGGCCTACTCAATACCTCCAAGTCTCCCGTCTTGCGCGCAAAATCCGTAACAACTTTCACGCTCGCAGGTCTCGGCGATCGTAGTTTGAGGAAGGGGAGCAGAGTACTCTCGAGTCTGGCGCGGGTGACTGCATCGCGGATTTCGTCGATGACGGCGGGGATCGTGTAGATATTTTCAGCCTGGCCCAGAATTGTAGAGACGTGAGGATCGTTCTTGATGATAGGACCAGAATCAAGGATCAGACTGTGTATAGGTTTGGGCATTTCAGTCGTCATTTTGGCGGTAGGTGGTTGTAGGAGTTGCGACTTTGGCGGGGTAATTTTGAGGTCCAGTTGGAAAATATTTTGGATTCTGCCAGTGCGGCAAGAGCCGGGCGGTGAAGTCACTCAGAAATTTTGACTCGGCACTTCCGCATGGAAGAAAAACTTGCAAAGCTTTCCACAATTTTTGCTGCACTAGATAAGCAAATAAGAATTCTCTTGTAAATCATGCTTAAATCATGACGAGGACAGATGGCCGAGTGGTTATGGCGTGTGACTCAAGATATTATCTTGTCAGCTAGACGCTGAATCAATTCTCATGGGCTTCGCCCGCAGGGGTTCGGTAAGCTCATCTACAATCTAAAATGCTCAGAATATTTCCTAATAACGAAATAGAATCCCCTTCTGTTCAACAACTTTTTTGCCTTTCAAAGCTCTAGTTTTGTTATTCCGATTGTGGTGTGGATTCACACTGGTTGAGTCACTGGACAGGGCGTAGCGAGACCCCTTTATTTTGCCGAGCATTTTTGATAGGCCGAACCCTTCTCATTGCCACATTTGTCAACAGAACAGCATCAGTGTTCAGAGTATTTGTTTACTTTGAGGGCAACTGCCATGGGCAGTGATTGGAGAGTGTACCGAATTTGCTAAGACCTCGGCTAACAAGCAGAGATATTGCGCACAATAATAGCAATCGTAGCAAATATGTCTCTGCTCCAAACTTCCGGTGATTAAGTTCAAATATAGGCTCTATTTATGACCTACTGAGGGGTTCACTCGGCACACGGTGTGTATGGATTCTCCTATCTACACTCGAGGCCGATCGAGTCCGGAGGGGGGGGGGGGTTAACTCAGCCTGGTAGCATAAACAAGCGAAAATTAGTTCAGAACAGTGGAAGCAGGGATTGTCAACTGAAGTCCAAAGCTTGCAAACAACAGGGACATGGTGCCTTTGGAAGCATGCGGGAAGAATTTGATTTTCACGAGCGTCGTAAAGAGCAAAGTATCTCCACGGAGGTCAGCACCTGGCCCTGATGATGTCGAAGTTGCACCTTGATCGATAGGGTCAGTGAGATTCATTTTAGATTGGGGAGTAAGCACTATCTGAACTCTGGCTTCTGTGAATCGGCTGGCAGGTTCGACCATAAGAACCATGCAAACGATGCAAGTGCTGTTTTAACCTCGTTTGAGGCTCTCGTTGACAGACAGATGATCGTCAAACTAGACTCAAACACGACTATAGTACAATTGCTTACTCTCCCATCTTCTCCTACATACAAACATCAACACAGCGGGACCCAGAGTCACTAATCCCAACAGCCACCACAGCCTGCCATACGCCCACTTCGCAAACGCAACATCACCCCCATGCCAAGAGCTCCCCTCCCTATGGCCAAAGAACGAGTATCCCGTCCGATCATAAAACATCGGCGGCAAGATCCTCACTCCATCATTCCCATCTCCGTTCTCTACAGCCTTGAACCACTTCCCCAGTATCACGTTGACGAACATCGGACCAGTCGACCAGAAGACTGTCGTATATCCCGTTCCTAACCGTTCATTATGATCGTGCAGACTAAGTGCGAGCTTCAACATGACTGGGTGGCGAGCTGTACTGGCGATAATGTCATTACTGACTCCGTATGGCTGTGTCTTGGGAAACCAAGCAGGAAAAGTGAGCAGTGGATCGAGTGGTCGCCGACAAGATACGTCGAGGTCGATGTATATTCCGCCGTAGTGCCAGAGGAGGAAGTACCGTATTGAGTCGACTCGTTGGATGGGGTATAGATAGGCATCGTAGGTTGAGAGGAACCAGGGAAAGTGGCTTTCGATGAATTGTCGAGCGCTCTCATCGGTCCAGAACATGTGTGTGTACGCTGGATTCTGCTCTTTGCAAGAGTTGTATGAATATTCCCATTTCTCGGGAATCGTTATGGTCTTGTATGTTTGGTGGATTATACGAGGGATCTGGAATGTGTTGGTCGTAATGTTGTGTGTGAACGGCACGTTCTGGTTGATGGATTCGTTGAGACTTCGGACGTAGTCTGCGGGCAAATCTGTGAGAGTGATGGATCGATCTCGTAGAGCTGTGGTATATATTGTGATGTGATTGAATTGAGAACAAATGTAGGTTGAGATATAGAAAAGAGAAAGTATGAATATCGCTAGTGCTCCATTTCGGAAAGCCCGACAAAGGAAGTTTGCGAATGCGGTGATAAGCCCCATCGTGTGGGTTTGAGGTACCGTAGAACTGGAAAAATAAGCTAATCCATGAACAGATGAGTAGTGAGAACTGAAGCAGAACAACAACAGACGGGTTCGATGATGATTCACGAGATACAATCGTCAGGACGGAGATGTTTTGCCATGATATTCAATGATTCATACGGGCACTTAGAACTAAGAGTGGCACTGCTCCCCACATCCACGTCTACAGTAGTTCCAGGACTTACCCTTGCATGTGCCGTTAGGCGTAGTAAAACTAAGTAGTATTGCACAAAGCTATACGAGGAGGTATCACCATGTGGTTTTCGTTGAAGTCTGACCAAATGAGACGTCGAGAATATCCTAGCCGGAAATCCTACGAGGTCTTCCACCTTCCTAAGACGAATATTTGAGACACATGGAAGCGACTCTGACTCGCTGCTATTGACTCAGCCTCTTCTGGCGCTCTAACGAGACTTTTGTTGTTTCCCTTTAAACGATTCTTTTTCACTGCATGGTTGTCGTGACTAATGGGTTGCCCTTTCAACGAGAATTCAACGTGAATGCGAGGTGTATACCATAGCTTGACTTAAAAAAGCGTCCAATCTACCTGTCTACCCCAGATTATTTTCCCAGTCAACTTCCCATTGCGAGTGCATTTGTATGTTTCATGCATGGGTAAGAACTTTGCACGTGTTCAGGAAACGACTCCAACGAAAGATGCTTCTGTCTGACAGAGGGATGAAGTAATTCAAACCTAATTCTCCGCACCAAGTCACGATTACACACCAATTTCCTAGCTCTTGTCTGAATTGGAATTCATCATGGTGTAAATGATAATACCGCTCATGTCCGGTTAGAAATAGTCCTTTGAATGCCGGACGAGGATCACCAAACCTAATCTCATAAAACCCGGCTATTCTTTCCAAGTTCACAACACAGCATGTCGAGCAGTTCTTCAGCATACCATTCAAATTGAGCATCGTATCGGGCAAGCAGAGTTCTTTGATGGAAGATTGACTGCGCCACAATGTCCTCCATTTCAGCCAAGTCATTCATAAGAACCCTTCAAGCCTGGAAGTCAAAACGGTATTCCAATCCATGCGCAGAGACCGAAGGGGATTCGGCCTTCCGTTGAGTGAGGAGATCGGAGCAGGAAGCCCCGTGGTAGAGTCTTACGTTATGCTTAAATACCCCAATTGTTTCATCGTCTGAACATTGTTCCATCCGACGTAGGTCCGGGAGATTGCCAGATCGTTTGTAAAGCTTCTTTCGTTACTGAAACGGAAATATCGTGGCGGAGTCGGTAAAACTTACGAGGTATGTGGACTTTTGGGGGGTTCTCATAAGCGAGAACCTTATTTTGAAAAGGGGGTTGATGCAAGGAACGCTTGCGTCGATCAACAGAAATCTGCACGAGTCGTGGTTTAGGACAATCACTTTTGTCTCCAATAGATTTTGTATGCTGTGACGATATGTGTATTCCATTAGTCATTGAATATTGCACATCTAGCCACTCCTGGTCCATGAGTTTCGACAATTAGTGTGGACAATTCCCAGACCCTTCCCAAAATTCGAGATCTAGACAGTGAATCTTTCACTGGAGTTCCTCGGAACAATCTGTTTCTTGCGAGTAACGGTATCCCTCTTTGTTCTAGTAGGTACGCCATACTTGCCCTCCCAAGAGATACCATACGTCGCAACAGAATGGGCAATCGCCTTCGCATTATGCAAGAAAGCCCCGATATTCAAGTTCTTGACGTTGTCTTTTGCACTATGATAGTTGACATCATATGCCACGCCAGCAGTACCTCCAAAGAGAACGGCTTCCTCTTCAGTCTTGAGTTGCTCGGCACCAGTAAAAAGTCCTCCGCAAGGAACACCGACTTCGAGGAATGGTCCGTAATCGGAACGGCCATCAAACGCTGTGGATGCGAATGGGAGGCCTTCCTCATATTGAAAGAAGTCTTCGAAGAGCTTCTCGGCTTCGGCTGAACCTGGCGCCCCAGCAGTACCGAAAGAGCTTCCATCACCGTCGTAGATGGCGTAATAGAAGTTCGGTGAAGCTATCATATCAAAATTTAGATAAAGACTTTGCAATGTCAGCTATATTCCGAATTCCACGTGTATGTTTTTCCGCTCCCAAGATAGACTTACCGGATCTTTGCGAGCTCCTCAGGAGATAATGCATCCACGTAGTAGTAAGATCCGATCTCACCCTGCTCTTCTCCGGACCACCATGAGAAGCGAATTGCATTGTTAACGCTGTACTTGGTGAGCTGGATAGCTATCTCGAGGAGAGCAATCGACCCGGAGCCATTGTCGTTGATACCAGGACCTGTAGAGAATTATCAGAAAATTCAACTGAGGCAGGCGCGTAGGGCAACTCACCATCAATGACGGAATCAGAGTGACCACCGACATGAAGAACGTTGTTCTGATCACCACCCTTAGTCTGCGCAATGACATTGTAGCTGGTTACATCTGATAAGTCAATTGACAAAGAAGCAGTGACGGGTCCAGCAGCAAGCAGGCTTAGTAGTGTGGCTCCAACTGTATCCGACACGCCAGCTGCAGGCTGGAAAGGTCCTTCTGGATGAGTCTCTTGAGGCTCGAGCGTACGATCTGCGAGCCTTCCCACGACATTGTTGTAGATAATCGTGCCGACTGCACCTGCGGAGCCAGCCAGAGCTACCTTTGTGCCGAATGTGCAGGTGCCTCGCTTGATGAGTGCAATTGAACCTGCGACTGCTGCTGGGAAGTCCGCCTGGACAGTAAATCAGCATAAGTCAGTCATCCTGAATGATGATACGTACAGCTTCGCATCCAATGTTGTTCACGAGAACTAATGGTGCTGTGACGGAGCCTTCGGGACTGTAGATCATGTAGTCTGCGAGGAGAGACTGGCCATTTACTGAGAAAACAGCCTTTCCACCAGGCATGTTGAAAGGCTGAATCTCAACATCATAGTAGTCTGGGTAGGCGGAAAGTGTGTCGACGATCCAATCCACAGTCTTGTTGTGGCCCGAAGTAGCTGCCCGACGAGTGTTGTCGTCTGCGAAGGAGAGCAAAGTTTCGGATTTCTTCAGAAGTTCCGAGCGGAGTAGAACTCTGCGGAGCTTGTTCTGGGAATCATCAGTGCTATTCGGTCAATTAGGGTCACGAGAAACTTACAGACTCGACCAAAGGTAGGGCTGCAAAGGCAGTAGACGCCAATGCGCCAAGGGCAACAAGTGTTTGAATTGACTTCATGATCAACCACTCGAGGAAATCAAACTTCTGGAAGGATGCAGGACAAGATCTTGGGACGAGGATAGCTGGGTATATTTGTACTTATCCCTGGCCCGAAAGTTCTCGGTGCCTGGGAGAGCTTCAAAAGCTTCCATAGCTCTGGGAGTACCCCACCATGATAGCTCAGGTAGGCAGTCCAAACCAGGGACAATAAATTCCCTTGCACGGCTTTGCATACAATAGGCCGTATCATTTCCAGGTACAGGTACTCTGCAATACAAAAGCTGTTATCAATTGGCTATTCGCTTGATTTCTTGTCGCCAAGTCTGATATACTTGATGGTGTGGAAGAGGGGTAGAGGGGCGTTTGCTTGACAACTCTTGCCATTGCTTGCTTATCCATGGCGCCAATGCGACTGTGAAGAATATCGTGATGACCAAATGAGGCAGGAGCCAAGACGTCAATTCTTCAAGACCGCGGTCAATAATGTTGTTCTGGAAGGTTGTAAGCATTGCCAAGGAGGAGTTATGTAGCCAAGGATGAGGCGTGGAAGACGTGACAATGAAAGATAAGGAGCGCGGCCGCTGGATAAGTACAAACCAATCCTCTAAATCCGGATAGCGATAGACTCAATGGGAGGCTCGTACTCGATGGGGATAGAGGAAGGACCATGAGTAGACAGGCTATCAAGAGGCCATGTCCAAGAAAGCTCAAACTATGGACATCCTGCAATGGATGGTGTTGAGCAATCAGTGAGATCCAGTGGGAGGATTGTTCTCGCTTACATCCCCTGGCCTGATCACGCGCTTGAGCGAACGAAACATGAAATTCTGACTTCCATCTTCTTCATCCTGTTAGATGGGCGAGACGAGCTTCATTTCCTGGAAGCATTGTATCGCATCTGGAAGAGATTATCCCAGACGACAAAATAACCAATATCTGTTCTTGTCGCACTCCTTACAGAGATTACCTAGGCGGAGTGTGGTACAACAGGTTTGCAAACGCATGATTCGAGCTGTAGCATTAAACCTTTCCGAAGGTCAAGGGGAAGAGAATTCCAGAACCCTCGTCATGGAAAACTTCACGATGAGACATCGTGCAGCTAGAAAGATCTGCCTTTTGGGCTATGTAACCAAGCCGTGAAACTGAAGAAAGACTAGATATAGATATAAAAGTGCAACTTCATGCCCGATTTCTGATAGATATCACTACTCCAAAGAGTCAACAAACATAAAGATCATCATTAGCTCAGAAACAGCAACATCACCAACCACGCTTCAATACGCCTGAATCATCATTATCAAATGTCAGCGCCAACGGACCTAGAGCGACAACAACTTCCGATTCAGTCACCCACGTTCATGTCATGGCAGATACCAACGCCATTTCAGACAACACGCGAGCCTTTCTCCTGCCTCTGGACCATTACCACTCGAGTCCTCCCCATTTCCATCCTCTTACTTTTTTTTAATGCTGGTACTGCAGTCATGGTCTACACCTTCGCGGGCCACCGAGGTCTCCCGCTGAAGTTCACGATCGGAGTGGGTGCCATATTTGCTATATTGATCAGTGCTTGGGCGGTGGGTCAGTCCGCCCTCTGTGTCCGGGACAAACGTCGTGTCGATAGATCAGTCAGCTCTCGGTCTGGAAGCGAACGAAATGGAGGGCATCTTGGTACCATTTTCGGCTGCTGTGCGGACAGCAGTAACAGATCGAGTCCGCGCGATGTTGTTGAATCGAGGACAATAGGCACTGCTTTGGGGATTCAATCTACCCCAGAAAACCCTTCATCTGCCTCGCCTTCAAAAAGCGGCGGACGAGAAGGCATTCAAGACCAGCATATCGACACTGCAACACAACAAAAGAAACAGCCTCAGAAACAAGACCGCCTCCGCCACGCCGCCCACCAAGAGCAAAAAGTCATCAAGGAGAGCCAGAGCTTACACGCTGGGCTCCTCTGAGTCGCCGTGAGAGACTTGCCGTATCGAATGGGCGACCCGATTCCTTAATCGTAAACCATCCAGGTCCCATCCGGACCGGAACTTGGAGCAGTTCAGAAGTAGTGCAGGGCCATTCACAGGGCAGGTCTGGACACGAACATCTCGAATCCGCACGCAACCACGAAAACCAAAAGCAACAGGTTGACGGGCCTTCCGAGTCCAAGGTAGCAGAGATTGGCAGTTCTCACAGCCAAGATAATGAGAGTGCGATCCCAGAGCAGCCATACGATGATACAGACGTCCCTCCTATCCCTGGCCGAGCTGAGAATCGGCCAGGATTTCGTCAAGTCGACCGCAGATTGCTTTCAAGACTTCCACAAGTACGCAATACACAAGCTGCTGAAGAGCACCCACTGGGCATCTGACCAACATCAGTCGACTTCAGATTGACAGCACACCATCTGCACTTGGTTTGGATTCAAGAACTGCAATTCTTGGCGAGCAATATACAGCAAAAAGCAGAGCGAGGGGATTGTAAACAGAAGGATTTCCACATTGTAACGACGATATAACAAAGAGATAGAGCACAAATGAAATCTAACCGACATTTCCTGTGTGTTTTCCTCTGGCTGGTAGTCTTCTCGAAAAGCGATGGAAGTGACGTTAACCTCCCCAGATTCCTCGCTTACCAGCCCCCAAAAAGCGTATTGTATTCATAACGTCTTTCGAATAAAAAATTATCGCAAGCACACGCACAAAAGAAACACTTCTCCGCGGAAGCTTCGACCATAACGCCAGCTAACATCGATTTCGAATCTTACACCACAGCCCCTCACACCACAGCCCCTCTCCCAGCCGACCCCACCTTTCTCGACTTCGGCCTCTCACCCCTCCGGAATCTACTCGGTACCTGCAGAAACAACCCTTTCCTCTGCGCATCTCCAACTCTCTTTTTCCCCCCATGAAGTTATTGCTGCGCTCATACTCGTACGGCTTTGCATGTCCGGAGGTACTTATGCCAGGCTCAGGAGCAGAGTGAATCTTGAGCGTAGGCAACGTAGGCTGTGCGGGTTGTGCGCATTGTTCGGCGGGAGTGTACCTTTCATGAGGATGCGCATGAGCATGAGCATCAGCTGGAGTATGAATATGAGTACGAGCGGTGGCTGTGGGAGTCTGTTGTTGACCTGGATATTGATGTTGATTCTGCTGGAAATATTGCTCGTAACGCTGCTGATGTTCGACTTTCTGCTCATTATATTGATCGTGCTGGTAGTGTTGCCCGCGCTCGAAGTGTTGCTCATGCTCATGCTCCTCGTCTTCATGGTATTGGACAGCATCTTCGCCTCCGCCC